>WSFP011385637.1:0-28862 GCA_009831015.1 Picea engelmannii | reverse complement strand
TACCAACTTACTTTTTAATATTTCGAAAGACTTGTTGTATTCCTTGCTCCAATAAAATTTGGCTTCTTTCTTAAGTAGATCGTCAATTAGAAATGTAATGTCAGAATAGTGATGAATAAACTTTTGATAGTATACTATGTTCCCAAGGAATATATTTTTTGTTTTTTGGTTCATTGGTGGTTTCAAGTCGATAATGAATTTGATCTTAGCCATGTCGAATTTAATTTCGTCCTTGCATACTATATGTCCCAACAATATACCAATTGGTGTGGCAAAGATGCATTTTTTATATTTAAAGATAAATGGATTTGTTTGCATATTTCCAACATCATTCATAACCATTATATATGTTATTTTAAGAGACTATAGATGGTCCAATCATTAAAGTATATTTAAATTTCTTTATATATGTACTCCTGAAATTCCTTAACCACTATTTTGGAAAAGACTACTAGGGAATTTTTTAAACCAAAGGGCATTTCTCTATAAGCATTAAAAGATCCAAAGTCAGAGATAACTGTTATTTTTTCTTGATCCTCTTTTGCTATCGGTACTTAATTATATCCATAGAAACCATCAGTGAACGAGTAGCATTCATGACCCACAACTTCAATGATAATTTCATCGACAAAAGATGTGGGAATGGGTCAATAACTATGAGTTTGTTTAATACTTGAAAGACACATATTCTTATCTTTTTTGGATTGTTTTTCTTAGGTTTCATGACCATCGGACTTTCCAATTCTGACTTGTCGATTGGGTGTATAATATTATCATTTAACATTGCTTCGATTTACTTTTGAACAATGGGTTTGTATTTGTGCGCCAATTTATATGGTTGTTTCTTGATGGGTTTGGATCCAGAGAGGAGTTTGATATTCATTTCACCCATATATTGTATGATTCCTTTGAAGAATTTATAGTCATGTGTGAATATGTCATTACATTCTTTTAGTAGATTGACTATTTCCATGGTTTGCTTCTCAGACCAATAGTCACCTACACTAGCCATTTTTGGTCATCCGTTTATAGAGATGTCAATTTCTCTTGTCTTTATTTCTACAACCATCCATTCAAGTGCTTTTGACTCATCTAATTGACATTATCCTAATATAACTTTATTGTAACTTGAAGAAAATTTGGGTATTTTGGTGTGGTCATGCTATTCTATGTATTCCTTGGTCACAGAGTATATTGTTTTTACCAAATTGTTTACTTTGGGGTGGTCCTTTTTCCATCAAAAGCTTTGTCTTGGAAAACTTATGTTTTCCATTTCTACTTGTTGAGATATTACATGCTCTATGTTGTGTGTCGATACCAAGTTACAATTCGAAGTCGATACCCCATCGAGTTTAGTTTTTTCTTTTTCTTGAATTTTCTCATGGCTTGGTTTTCCCAAGAAGTTTTTTATTTCTCTAGCTGCCTCTTGTAGGAGTTCCTCTTTAGGATTAAATTCAAAATGTTTAATTTATCTTTTATTTCACTCCATTCAAGAGTATGACTCGATGCTTCTTCAATCTTATCCACTTGTGCGGTATATCATTTAATGTATTCAGAAACATGTGTGACCATACTCTTTCATATCGGTAGCCTAATTTTTTCCATTCTTTCTCACACTTATGTATGTGGACCACTGGGTCAAAACCAGCTAAAAGATCGGGATGTCAATATTTATAGATATATTTTTCCCACTGAATCTCTCCACAAAATATAATGTGGCGATATTCCATGTTTGAAGTCGGTTTGCATGAGTCTCCCACCATTGGGATCATTTTCCAGTGAAGGACTCAACTAGACTTTGTATTCTTCCTTTTTCCCCAACTGACTTGGAGACTTCGTCGATATGTGCCAACTGAGAGCTTCATTCATTTAACTGCAACAAATTTCTTATGTATGCATTAATAAATATTAATGTTGGCAGTTGTTTTAATTTTCTTTTGAAGATGATAGGGACTACATGAATCGAGAAGAACGTTCTAGATCGTTTGATAGGTATTTTATATATGGACCAACATTCTTTGGCTTGATATTCATAATTCTCCATCTTTCAATTGTACAGTTCAGTGTTTGAATTTTGGCCTATTGACAATGGAGATCCGACTAGCATTTCTCCTTCAACGTTAGGTTCAACATTGTATTTCTATTCATGTATTACTTGATATAGTTGACGTGATTCTTGGGAATCATCCCATGTCTCGACCCATGTTTTTCCTTATTTTGGGTCTAGGGGGATTATGATTTTTCTTCTACTTCCTTTTATTTTGATCTCATCTCTTTATAAAGATATCATGGCTTTCATGATCGACCCTAGGGTCTTCTGAATAGTATGATATAAGCATGAATGTCTTCGACCAAGTTTATGACTTCAAAGTTCCCTCTCATTGGAATTCCCATTATAGAAGTGATGACACTTTTGAGACTTCCAATTGGTTTGATGAATCTTTGATCTGCTAGTTTTAAATTGTTCATTATCGGTTGTAGTAGGGGTCTTCCAAGTCAGACCCATGTTTCTTTAGGAAATATGTTCACTTGTGATCCAAACTTGGCAAAAAAATGTTTAATAATGTGGCCATCAACTTC
Source organism: Picea engelmannii (assembly GCA_009831015.1). Lineage (NCBI taxonomy): Eukaryota > Viridiplantae > Streptophyta > Pinopsida > Pinales > Pinaceae > Picea > Picea engelmannii. Next base: position 26,282 of record WSFP011385637.1, on the reverse strand, counting down.
TAGGTCGACTTGAGGATCAAAGTCACTCATGTTTCTATCTTGAGATACCTTCCTTACAATTTTTACTGGTCTTTGGTTTTCTTTATATTCTCTCAATATGTTTAGTAGGTTGATAAGGCATCCTACTGATTGCTTTTATTTTAGTAGTTGTAGGAATTCCTCAATGGAATCATTTGACATACTTGATTGTACTTCATTTGATTTATCCTGGTCGATATTTTTAAAGACGTTTAGTGCTTCTTGCATTATCCTTTCTTCTTTGTTACGGTAAGGATATGGAACACTTTTCCCTTATCGATTTGGTTCCTTCGGGTAATTACCCATTCTCGATCTTGTTACTACGTGGATAGTTTTTCAATTCAAAATATCTTGTTTTGGCACTATATGTAAGAGGTTTAGATTTAACTTGGTCATGACATTTTCCAACACAATAGGATAGTATTCTAAGGAGTGATCGCCTACTCCTCAAATATTACAGAACTTTAAATTGGTTCTATATTTTATCTAGTAGTCTGGACTAATGTGGTCTTCTTTCCAGTAGTTAAAGAAGTAGTATCATCCTCGACCACATCCTCTACCAAATATTCCTCATCCTCCTCTACCTCGAACTTGGTATCCACCTCGACTTCGAACTCTATAGTCGTTTCCTTGATCGACATCTTGGTCAACTACTTGTGTATGATAGACTGAGTGAATAATTGTTATATTCTTACCATTCAACTGAAATTCTTGGGTAGAATGATTATTTTCTTCGTAGATATGACACCACTTGGGACATACATTTCTTGTGGACACTCTCTTGTTGCATGATTGGTCGATGCTTCATATATATCACAATAAGTTTCGATTTGGATGTTCCTGACTGTTGGGTCTAAGGCATTTATAAATTTGCAGTATTCCTTAGTGTTATCTTCACTAGAGAAAAGGGTACAACATAGTTCGTTGTGAGTGAGTGATACATTTTTAATTGTTTGTTGTAGTTCTATGATCTTGTCATCCAATGTATTTTCAACACTTGATGTATTAATCAATCCTTCATTGTCCATTTCAACCCTCTAAGCTATTTTGAGGATGTATTCACATATCTAAAGGTCATATATACATAATGGAGCTCTAATCTTCTATAATAGTCCCGCTACATACCATTGCACTAGTAATTTTTAGTCAATCATGTATGGTATTTTACTCAGTAAATACTTGAATATTTTGTCGTATCCTTGCACACTTTCACTTGGATTCTACTTGATTTCCTTAAGTTTTGTGCTTCCATATGTCTTATGTATTGTGTCTTAAACAATGAGAATAAATTATACTTTATTTCTTTCTTCATGCATGTTTGATTGTCGATGAAATTCGTAAACTAGGTAAGAGCCCTGGCTCGAAGTGCTACTCCAAATTGAGCCATTTTCTTTTCTTCATCAGCTATATCTGCAACATCCCAGTATTTCTCACAAATGAACTAATGTCATTTGGGATCTGCATCTCCTTCATAAATAGGGATGTGATTAAGACCCATTGTTGGTTTCTTTTTAGTAAGTGGAATTATTGCAATATCTTTAGTCAAATTCGACTTGGAGGTTGACGTATTATTATTGTCTGGAGTCAAGGTCTAGATATTTGATTCAGTTGGTGTAATCTGCAAATGTTCTTTAGTCAGGAGATATTCAACTTCTAACTGTACTCGTTCTTGGTTTTCTCTCTGACAAGATTTATCTATATACTCGACGTGCCATCCTCTACACAATCATGTCAGTTCACTTTCACTGTCTGTTGAGTTTGAATATTCTAGGAGCAGTTTCAACAGGGGGGCAATGTCCGTGAGATCTCTTACATGAATTATTATGTCTTATGGTCGATTTGGGTTATTTTCTTATTCTTCTATTAATATTGCATCTCTTAGTTGTCCATTATTCTCGGTTTGACACCACACCCATGGTGATCGTGTATCTGTATGAATTCATCATTGGAGAAAGTTTGTAAGGTGTAGACTAGGATTTATTATAGGAGAAAGTTACATTGTAGTTCTGGAATCGTTAATTTCCATATAAAATTAATCATCGACTTGTTGGGCACCATTGGTTGTTGTTAGTCCTTAATTTTGTTAATGATTGTTGAATTATTCTTTTCCATGCCCTACCCTTTCATAGCATTATTTTACACTCTGTTTTCTTCTTCTACATCCTTTAAAGTGTGCTTGCATTATATTTCTGAACATTTTATGACATGCATTAGTGTGATTAAGGTTAGAATAATACATTTAGGATATTCCCATCAAGATATAAGTCATTTTTTCTCATTTTAAATTTTAAATTTTGCAAAGGGAAAAGGTGCTACAAGAATAATGTTATTCTTTTAGCGCCTGGAGTAATCATTGTTTCAAATGCACTAAATTCCCAAAATCATGTCAACAACTATTTGAGATCATTGCCTAAAATCCAATATCATTTATGATTAGGATCAGGTCATGTGTTAAACTTTGATACTTATTCAAAGGGATTAGGTTTGTACTCATTAAGTCTGATATCAAATCACAGGTTTCATGTCATGATTCCTAACGTATGATACATGCATCTTTCATTATATCTGCATATTAGTTTATACACGTTTTGCAGGTAATAGAACTCTTCCACAGATTCTATATTTTCAGAGGTTCCAAAATACTACTAATAGAAACCCTAAGACTCTCATATCTTCAGGGTTTATAATTGATATCATGGACCCTAAGAAAAGTGGAAAAATAACTCATTTAGAACTAGAGGGTGTAGAATTGCTTGAGGCTTATCCTCAAATCTCACATAATTTCAGAGATGCAGGGTGGTATAAATTCTATTCAACACTCTAGGGTTATCATGACCAAGTCTCCATGATGTTTGCGCAAAACTTTGATGGATTCGAAATAGTGGTGGGAAAATTTTTGACACATGTGACAGAGCATTCAATTGGGATTGCAAGCAGGTTATCGGTGTATGGAGAAATATGGTTGAAGAAGGAGATGATACCTGTTGGCACAAGGGAATACCCAGGGTTCAATGCTACAACAACACACCAACAAAACCCTAACTACCGACCCTTTCGAAAACACTTGCGAAGTAGATGAAGTCTCTCCCAAGGTAGATCCAGGGGTGTTTGTAGGACTCCAGTGTCTACAACCTTAGCTGGGACACAGATATGTGACTGTAACACCTTAACAGGGCACTTAGCAATTATAGTTCATCAATATCCAGTCTTAGTTTACAACACAGTTAAACCAGGGATGATTTTAAGGATGGAAATTTATTTTAAAATGTACAAACCTTGGCGAATCTTACTAATCCATCATATGCCAACTAAAAATTATTGGCGATATTTTTGTAAAAATATTCAAATTTCTAAGGATTTTATATAGTTTTTATAAAATTTTGGCGATTTTTAAGGTAAAATAATTTTATCCTATAGAATTTGGGCGAATCATTTTTAAAATAGCAAATCTCGGTTTTGGAAAAACCATGGAAAATTAGCCCATGAGCAAAATTTAGCCCCTAAAATCATCCATGAGTTAAACCCTAATTACAGAGCATTGCAATATTTAACCAGATCTATTATATTCAAGAACTAAGAACATCCATAGGCCAAATCTAGTATTCATTCATACTATTAAGCACATAGAATTAACATATCTATCTACCATTCATCTATATCGAAGCACTAAGCAAGTTAACATATAAACACATCAATACATTGCACAAATCAGAGAAACACAACATGTACGTGGTTCACCCCCACCCTAGGGCTACGTCCACCAAATATTAATCTTCTTTATTATATTCTTCAATCAGTTACATGCATAGAGCCACAAAAACCCTACTCCGCAGAGGATAGGAGATCTGCGCACCTCACTAGATCCTCCTTCCCAGGGCTAGGTTACAACACTAAGCCTCTTCTCAATCTCTTACACTCGCTTGCACTGAGCTCTACAAGCCTCATATAGTATGCACAAAATAAATCTCTACTCATCACTTAGCACTTTCGATAACATAAATCGAACTCTAGGACTTAACACACCGACCACTTCTTACATCGCCTAGCTACATATTTATACATTACAAAATAGGCCTAAGCATGGGTAAAACCATGGGCTGACATCCCCATACCCATTACATAAGCCCAAAAAGGGCCCTAAAATGGGTCGAGATCCCACGATCTCCACTTTGTCTTGTTCTCCACCTTCGACATCCTGTCAAAGTCCCAAAAATAGGTCAAACCTGACTAAGGATCCTCAAAAAAATTTCAAGGGCCAACAGGCCCCCAACACTCACCTGTGACTCGTCCCAAGTCACTTTGATTTGGATAATTCTGCCTCAAAATCCTTGAGCTTGGCTCGAGCTTCTTCGACTTGTTGTTATTCCATGACCTCCTGTTTGGTGAACTCTTGTTTGATTGCTTCATTGACAGGTCCCTCTAGGCGCTATTATACTACAGTGACAACTTGCTCTAGTTATGCTCCTCATCCTTCAATCTCTGTGAACAGCTGGCAAGCCTTGTCCTGTATAGGTTGGAGCCTCTGATTAACTTCCATAAATTTTCTTTGAATGGTGTGGACCCGCTACTGGGTAGTGCGCTGCTCTTGGGATCACTTCATTCTTTCAATAGTTGACAGGGGCTTCAACTGTGCCTGTATTATTTCTTCTTGATACTTCACCTCTTGGAGTTGTGACTCCAGTGTCTTCAGTTATGGATTCTCAATGAGTCGCTCATACATTTGGACACTGCAATCACTCAATTTCTTACATTCCATGGCGAGGGCCTTTATTCTCTCAACTGTGCTTCGAGCAGTTGCATCTCTTTGATCCCTCACATCCTACGAAGTGTCGGGCATTGCGCAGAGCTCTAATTATGATATTCGTTGTTGTAGTTGTTGGATAGCTTTTGCGAGCTTCTCTACTTGATGTGTGACTCGATCTTCTTCCTGTGGCTCTAAGCCTATCATAGAGCGAAGTTCTCTGTTGACTACTTCTTTCACTTCGAGTTTCTCTGCAAGAAATTGTTCTTTTTCTTGTTGCATCTGTGTTTTCTCTTTTCCAAACTTCATCTGGAGAGAAACCTCATCATGTTCTGCAAGTCGACATTGTTCTACGAGTACTCACACTTGCTTCAAGCCCTGGGTGGCTTGTTCTATTTCTTCTTGTGCTCTACGAAGGAGAGCTTCGGTTGCATCTGCTAGTCGATAGAGTTGGACTAGCTCATCTCCCAACTTTGGTTCTCCTGATGGCAGGGGCACAGTGAACATTGTGCGAATGGACTGAAGGGCTTGCTGCACCCCTCAAAGTTTGACCTCAATTCTATTGTACATTTCCTCCTGCTTGGCTTCTTGTTTCTCTATGATTTCCTGCGAGGTGTCGTTTAGGGCTGCTATGATGAAGTCAAAATCATCGGTAGTGAGTAGCGTTTGCATCTTGGTCACGATGGCTCTGGATTTCTTCTGGGAAGAAGGTTTCGAGGGAGAAACCTTCCTCTTCTTCAAGGGATCAGTCTCATCTCTAGGCGATGTTTCTTCACCTTGTTTCGATTTAGTTCCTTTTCCATTTATATCTTCTAATTTGTCATCACCCCCTCAGTCAGGTGATATTGAAGCATTCTTTCCTGAGGCACTGCTTAAGTCTTGGACTCTTCGGTTTTCTTCCTTCTGTTGTGTCTGGGTATATCATGTTATTTGTGCGTGGTCTCTGGGATATCAGGGTCAGAAATCTCTACAGGGTCTGCGAGAATAAGGAGGTCTACCAACTAGTCCTTAATGATCTCCTCAAGGTCCTCTTTCGTGAGCTTATAGTACGACTGAATATCCTCTTTATGCTCGTCTACTCACACTGTAATGTAGATGAAGTGACAATCTGCGTGAAACTTCATCAAGAGACGGAACCTATGTAGGGTGTTCAGAGTCATGTGAGGTACTTCGATGGATATCTTTAGCTGGAGGTAATATGTGTGAAAAACAACATTCGACTGCCACTGTTTGGTCATATCGCTCGAGTACCAGAGCATGATGAACTTTGCAGCAAGTGACTCAAATGGCTCAATGTCGAGGAAGGTCACACCTTCTGGCATTTCCCAAGCAACAAATGCGATGAGGATCAGGAGCCAGCTAAAATGGAATTCATATCCCTAATCATGTGCTTTGCGGAAGTCCAGTTCAAGATGATTGACTAGGTACTTTGCCCAATTCATCTGTAGACATTCTACTCACCTCCCTGTGAGGTCAACAACAAATCACGTGAACTACGTGGGTCGGTTCTTCCTTACTAGATTTCCTGCAATTAACTAACATGCTAGGTGTATTGAGCCATTATGGATGGAAGCTACCTTGTAGCCTCGCATCCCCTTCTCAACATTGTTGTATGTATTCTTGATCTTCTGTGCTAGTGCGCGATCTATGGCCTTTCCTAGATAGAAGTCCTACGGATCAGGTCCTTGCATACTCAATCCTGTGATCCTATGGATCAACGTCGAATCGACTGTGATACAGCAGTCGAGCCATAAGTAGCCGACATGGTAACATGAAAGGAGTATCTTGACATAGGCGTTAACTTCCTGGTGCCTTCCGAAGTGTGGGATTTTCATTACATTTAGTAGGGTGGACTGTGCGAGGTTCATCGTCCACGACTGGGGGATTATCTTCAAACTCTTCCCCTTCGTCCTAGTTAAGTATTTATACGAGGTGAGCATGCTATGGTTCTTGTGATCTCCGAGGTTGAAGTCGCTGAACTTCAATGCTGTGATCTTGTCCTACTGTGCTCTTACTGCGCGTATCCCCTTCGGGAGGTACATTGTAACCATAGTGTACTCAAAATCTCTTGGCACACTATCTCGACTCACCGCACTGACCAGAGGTGGGATGTAATCGAGAAATATGGTCGGGATCAGCTTCACATTTTCTAGGTCATCTCTGTGCTTGGTTCTCTTTTTTGTGATGACTCGGGATGGTCCGGATCTGCAAGCGGTCGACGGAGAGGCTTGCACTCCTCTCGTCAAGGAAGCTTGAATACTTGCAAAAATTACTTTCTCGACTGTGAGATCAATGAGAAATTCTTAGATTATTTTCTTTGTGATGCTGAGCTCATCCGACATAAATGCTTAGATCATATGGATGAATGAGTGCGCAAAACAGTAGAGCTAGTGTCGATCTTACTAATCACAATGCGGTAGAAATGATTTATCTTTGATAGAATTCGCAAAAGTGTTCTCGGTGCAACAATCGACGTAATAAATAGAAAACAACGTAAAAGATCTTTCCAATGGACAAGAGACCTTGATTAATTCAGTCCTGTCCATTACGACACGATCCCAATGGTCTAGTGGTGATATTTCTTACCATAATTTCCTTTCTACCCATTCGGGATATTGGTCTAATGGTTATACTATTTCCAATGACTATATTTCTTTGTTATGGTGAAGTGCCATGTGACACTGTTCTAATATCTTGACGAAGTTCATGTTTTGTAAATTTTCCCTTTGTGAAGTTCCCTTTAGAACCTTCTGTAACTTTTCAATATTTTCTCTCTTCTTGCTGAGATTTCGATCCTTCTTTCCAGTGAGCTTCATCTCGTTATTCCTCTTTCCATTCTGATTCTTTTCTTCTTTTAGCATAGTAACTTTGCGTTGTTGAGATTATTTCCTAAGATCCAAGGGTAAGACTTCTTCTCTAACTCAATAGATGCTCTACTCTCCCGTTCTTCGTGTGTCCTTCCAAATTTTACATCCAAGTCTCCGGTCCTAAGTAGCTTCGATCTATTCTCTTGTTCTTCAATCAGCTGTGCAATCCTCCTAGTCATGAAATATTTCAACTCTTGCTTCTTCTGCTCTAAGAATTCTTCTTCCTTCCTTCTGGCCTGATCTCTTTCAATCCAAGGTTTTCTTAGTAACATAGTAAATGGAGCGTTGTTCTCAATAAATTTAACAACCTCAAAGTATTCCTCTATCGAAGTTCCATAAGAACTCATAGATATCTGGGTAAGTCTTCCACATAGGGTTATCAGTTTTCCTTTGAATAATCTTATTCCTCCCAATGAAGGAATCATAGCAGGATCCCCTAAAAGTTCCCAAGTTCTTTCTGTCATGAAATTCACCTATGTTTCCTCATCCAGAACACAGTCAATGTCGAAGTCTCCTATTCTTGCTTCAATGCACTCTTTTTCTTTGAATATCTCTGATAAGTTGATATGTCAGTGGTCATTTAGGGTTTCTTTCATTTGTAGCAATACTTTTTATGATTCTTTCTGGGGTTATGCCATAATCTTAGTTTCTGGATCTTCCTTAGGGTTTTCTTGGTTCATATTAATTATTTCAACCTTAGCAATCATTCTAGGGAAATCCAATACTTCATGGTTTATAGCTCTACAGAAAAGACAACTAGATCTTCTACCAGGGCATTCCTTAGCCAGATGTCCCAGTCTTCTGCAATTGTAACAAAGGGTTAATCCTCCTTTTCTTTTAAATGATCCCCAACCTTTCCTGTACTGCGCACTAGGATCATAGTAGCTAACCTGCAAAGAAATATTTCTAGGATCTTGCATCCATTTGTTAGTCCAAACATTCTCTCTATGCATAGGTATAACATATCTCTCACTATTCTTATTAGATCTACTCATATCAAATATTCTTTCTTCTATCAGTGCCCTAGTTTGCAAGCTAGGACAAATCTTATCAAACATACCTAGATCTATACTTTAGAAACAAAAATTTCCTCTAATCTTATCTTCAACGGAGCACAAAGCTTCCATATCTAAACTTTTCACTATTCTTACCTTTATCAGAGCACAAAGCATTCAGATCTTACCTCTTTTCTTCAGAACAAAATTCTTTCCTTGGCATAGAGCTTCACAGATCGAGTAGAATACTACGAACTAGAACGACAGATCTATGCATAGATATTTCACAATTTTAGGTCAGATCTTCACACAAAGCTTCTTTTTCCTCAGTTTCCAGAAATCACAATTTCAGTCCCGACAACAGAACCATTTGTTGGCACAAGGGCAGACCCAGGGTTCAATGCTACAACAATGCACCAACAAAACCCTAACTACCGATCCTTTTGGAAACACCTATGAAGCAGATGAAGTATCACCTGAGGTAGAGCCAGGGGTGGTTGCAGGACTCTAGTATATGCAACCTTATCTGGGACATAGATCTGTGACTGTAACACCTTAACATAGCACTTAACAATTATAGTTCATCAATATCCAGTCTTAGTTTACAGCACAGTTAAAACCTAATTACAAAGCATTGCAATATTTAACCAGATCTATTATATTCAAGCACTAAGCACATCCACATGCCAGATCTAGTATTCATTCATACTATTAAGCACATAGCATTAAAATATCTATCTACCATTCATCTATATCGAAGCACTAAGCAAGTTAACATATAGACACATCAATACATCACACAAAGTAGAGAAACACAACATGTACATGGTTCACCCCCACCCTGGGGCTACGTCCACCAACTCTTCATCTTCTTTATTAGCTTCTTCAATCAGTTACATGCACAGAGCCACAAAAACCCTAATCCGCAGAGGATAGGAGATCTGCGCACCTCACTAGATCCTCCTTCCCCAGGCTAGGTTACAACACTAAGCCTCTTCTCAATCTCTTACACTCGCTTGCACTGAGCTCTTCAAGCCTCATATAGTATGCACAAAAGAATTCTCTACTTAGCACTTAGCACTTTCGATCACATAAATTGAACTCTAGTACTTAGCACACCGACCACTTCTTACATTGCCTAGCTACTTATTTATACATTACAAAATAAGCCTAAGCATGGGTAAACCCATGGGCCAACATCCCCATACCCATTACATAATCCCAAAAAGGGCCCTAAAAGGGGCCAATATCCCGTGATCTCTGCTTCGTCTTGTGCTCCGCCTTTGACAGCTTGTCGAAGTCCCAAAAATAGGTCAAACCTGACCAAGGATCCTCAAAACTTGGTCAAGGGACAACAATACCTATTGAAATTGTAAATTAGTTTTTACTTCCAGAATGCCAAAGCCTTAACTGGAGTCAGGGTACTCCATAGAGTTGGATAAAGAAAGAATGGAAGACTTATTTAATGATTATTCGCAGGTACATTACATGTTAAGGGTGCTTTTACCTTGTCCATATTTATCATATTAGGTTGCTAATGCATTTGAATGGTGATAGTCCTCTGTGTTTAACTTTCTTTTTATTAAAAATCTTGTAAAAAATGTCTAAAATGATACATACTCATCCTACAACTGCTAGTAAAAGTATTTTTCACCAAAGAATTATTAAAAAAATGGTTATGTGTGCTTTGGGAGAAGTCCAACATTCTTGGGACTGGTTGATTTAATCACTCAAAATTGAAGAATATGGATCCAAGCATAAAAATTCCCTAGAAAAGAATTCTAAAAAGGTAAAGAGGGTTCCTAAAAATCTTGTTTTTATAGTGAAATAAAGTTCCCCTGTAGCTAGAATAACCCGATCTAGTAAAAGGAAGTTGCAGTCACTATAGGAGACTGAGGATTTACATAAAGATTTCCCCGTAGCCAAGATTACCAGAACACAGAAGAATAAGTTAAAAATGGAATTATAATTGGATATTCAAACTCAAAATGAGTTCCCTGTTTCAAAAGATGAGCCTGAAGACTACAAAGGAGTCCATTTCAGAGGATACTAAGAAAAAAATTAAATAGTACATACATAAACAATATGAACCTGTTGTAGAGGGTAAAGGTAAGAAATTGACTAAGAAAGGAAAGAGTAAAACTATAGTGAATTATCCCAGCAGATCTAAAACCAAGGCAACAAATAAGCTGAGGTTGAATTCAAAGGCCCTATTCCACCCTTCTGTTAAGAAATAAAATGTGATTATCATTGATGATGATATAGTGGAAAGTACATAGGAGGAAAAAGGACAGTGTTGGCATAGGGGAAAACCCAGGGTTCAACGCTTCCACAACGCACCAAAAAAACCTTAACTACCAGCCCTTTCGGCAATACCTACAAAGCAGGTGAGGTCTCACCCGAATTAGAGGCAGGGGGGGTTACAGGAATCAAGTATCTGTAACCAATATGGGAAACATATCTGTGATTAAAATTACTTCGCAAAGTACTTATGAAAAATATGTATTAATTCATCAACTTTATTCACATCGCAAAACAAACCCTAAGGTTAAATCGACACAGTAATAATGATAGAATACATATCACATTTAGCATCACAAGTTATATCTAGAACATTCAACACAAATAAAGTATCGAACATTCATAGATCTATCTATCATACATAACAATCATTGCATTGAGAAGATCTACAACATAAACATCATAATACAAGCAAACCATCAACACATGATATACGTGGTTCACCCCTGTGTGGGTCTACGTCCACCAACTACTACTTCTTCTTTATTAGGCTTCAATATCTTACATTCATCTGCTCCTGTGCACTAAGCCATAGAGCCAAGATTCGCACTAGACAGGTGATCTGTGCACCAGATCCACCTTCCCAAAATCAGGTCAAGGCATAGAGCCAACTCCTATATGAAGAACATAGCCTTACATACATGGTCTGTTGCACTAAGAAACTCAAGACTACTTGCACTTAGCCTTGAAAGATATCAAATTTCTTCTACATCACTACTTCTACATTACATTCTTATTTATACTTTTACAAAAAGGCCTAATCATGGGTAAACCCATGGGCTAACATTCCATAACTTGTTACAAAACCCTAACAACCCCATGATGGGTCCGTAAAGACCAGAAAACAACTGAGATCCATGATCTCATCTCCACCTAGGTGCTCCTTCCTCGATCATTGCGTCGAAGTCCAAAAAGTGTTCAACCCTGACCAATGTTTCCTCAAAAATCGGTTGAGGGCCAACAACCGCCAATACTCACCTATGACTCATCCCGAGTCAATCAGATATGGGCAATGCTTCTTCGAAGGCCTCGATCTTAGCTTGAGATGCCTCGACTTGCTGCTTCGCCTGAGCCTCCTGCTCAATGAAATCCTGGATCATTTTCTCTGTAACAGGCCCTTCCAAGTGTTGTTCCACTATCGCAACCACTTGGTCTAGTTGTGAACCTTGTCCTTGGATCTCTTCAAACACCACACAGGCTTCCTCCTACACTGGTTGTAGCCTCTACGTGACTTCCATTTCCCTGCCCTGGATGGAAGTAATCTGCTGCTAGGCCGTGCGTTGTTCTTGGGATTTCTTCATTATCTCGACTGCAGTGAGTGACTTCATCTGTGCTTGAACTGCTAGTTCCTGCTATTGTGCCTCCTATAGCTACGCTTATAACTTTCTAAGATCTAGATCTTCTGTGAGGCATTCGTAGGTCTGTGCACTTCTGTCACTTAGCTTCTTGCATTCTGAGGTGAGGAATCTGATCTTTTCGAATATGCTCTTAGTGGCTTCCTCCCTCTGGTCGCAGATTTCCTGCAGAGTTCTTGGTACTGCTTGAATCTCCAACTCCGTTACCGTTTCTTGAAGCTGTTGGTTGGCCTCAACGAGCTTCATCACTTGAACCTTGACTGCCTCATGTTCCTCCTGTGCCAAGCCTGGCACAAAGCGAAGTGATTTGACCACCGCTTCTTTGATTGTATCTTTCTCTGAGAGAAGATGGTCCTTTTCCCTCTGTATATTCGCATTGTCTTCCTCGAGCATCACTCGAAACACATCTTTCTCATTCGCGTACGTGGTTACACAGTATTGCGCAACTCGTAGTTTCTCCAAGATCTCCTCTTTTCTATAGGGCTTCTGTAGCTTGTTCCTTTTCTTCTTGAAATTTCTGAAGCCAAGCCTCTATTGCATCTACAAGTCTTCGAATTTGGGCTAGTTCATCCTCCAACTTTGCAGTCTCTGATGAGGAAGGAGTAGTAGGGAATATGCGGACCAAGAGAATAACTTCATGTACTCCACTCAATTCCTTTTCTATTCTGCTATATAGTTTGTATTGCTTCACTCCATAGCTTTGTAGGATTTCCTCAAAAGCATCCTCCATCGCTCTGCGGACTAGACTAATGTCATCTTCTGTGAGTGTGGCCTCCATCTAGGGTTTACTGGCCCGAGAATTCTTTTGTGCCGAGGGTTTCTGTGGAGAAACCTTCCTCTTATTTGGTATTTCTGTCTCGGTAGGGGGATCCTTCGACGGTGTAGCTTCACCTTCTCCTTGATTTTCAACTTCTTCCCCTCCTCCTTCTTGATTTACTTTGTCTTGTTCTCCTCCTGCGGGTGAGCCATATTCATTTTCTTCCGAGGCGTTTTCTTCCTCATTAGTCTCTACATCCTAGACTTCTTCCTTTTTCTTCTTCTTATTCACACTTGTTTTTCCTAGATTCTTGAACCAGGTGACCAAGGGGATTCCTATGATGTCAGGGTCAAATATTTCTGCATCATCGACCGATACAAGGAACTTTGTCGGCCACTCCTTCATGATCCGCTCCATATCTTCATCTGTCAGCTTATAGTAGGACTATAATTCTTCCTTTCTCTCATCCTTCCACATAGTGATATACATAAAGTGTGGGTCTACACGGAACTAAGCTAATGGTCTGTACTGGTGCAATGTGCGCAGAGTCATGCACATAAAAGACTCATTGGAAACCTCCATCTGCTGATAGTAGGCATGGAGCACTGTGTTCGACTACCATTGCTTCGACATATCATTCGTATACCATAAGGTGGAGAACTTCATGACCAACGACTCTAATGGTTCAATATTCGGGAAGGTATCTCCTTCCGGCATTTGCCAAGCGACAAATGTGATCAACACAAGAAACCAGCTGAAATGGAACTCGTATCCCTGATCCTGCACTTTGCGATAGTCTTTCTTGAGCTCGTTAACGAGGTAGCTCGCCCAATTCATCTGCATCCCCTCCATGCATTTCCCTACGAGGTCCACCAAGAACCTAGTGACCTGCGTGGGGCAGTTCTTTCTGATGAGCTTTCCAGCTATGAGTTGGCAAGCGAGGTGCACTATGCCATCCTGGATAGAGGCTACCTTGTAGCTATGCTTTCCCTTCTCAACTTCACCGTATGCCTCCTTTATACGTTGTTCCACAGAGTGATCTGAAGTCTTCCTTGGGTAGAACCGCTGAGGGTCGGGTCCTTGCATGCTCAATCTTGTGATCAATTGGATCAACATTGGATCCATAGTAATCTACCTATCGAGCCATAGGTATCCACCATGATAGCATGACAAGATGATTTTAACGCAAGCGTTAACTTCCTGATGTTGGCCAAAATCAGGGGTCTTCATGACGTTCAATATCATGGATTGCGCGAGCTCCTTAATCCAAGGATGGGAAACTATGTGAGGCTTATTCCTAGTCATCTTCCTCAAATATCTATGGGGCGCGAGCATCGCATAGTTCTTTCTGTCACCAATGTTGAAATCTTTGTTCTTCAGGGATGGGATCTGTCCCAACTAGCTTCCAACTACATGTATCCCCTTCGGGATGTATGCGGTTATCAAAGTGTACTCAAAATCCCATGGAATGATGTCTTGGTTGACCACGCCAGCCAAAGGCAGGATATAATTCGGTAATATCGACGGGATCTGCTTCGCATTAGCCAGATCATCGTGATGCTTACTTCACTTTTCAGTCGCAGGGTTAGTATGGCCTGAACGTCATCCAGTCAAAGGGGAAGACTAGAGTCCCCTAGTCGACGATGCCTAAACACCTTCAGACATAGCTTTGTCATCCATAAAATTATTAAGAACTTCTTAGATAGATTTCTCTAACTCAGTCTGTCCGCCCGACATTATCTCTTTTGATCAGATAGGTCAGGGTAGGTGAATAGACAGATGAAGTAAACAATGAATGGCAAGGTCTAGGTTCTGAAATCACAATTCGACACACAATTAGTTCTTAGATAATCACGAGTGGCGAAAAAGTGGTCCCAACGCAGCGTCGGATGGGTTAAATAAGAGAACATTGTAACAGATTCTTCCAATGGGCAGGACTACTTCCATCAATGTGAATCAGTCTATTATGGTGCAGTCTCAACATCCCAAACATGGTATATTCTCCCATAAATGCATTTCCTAAATGTTTCATAGTGTCATTCTAACGACCGGGACACCTCCAATGGTCATATAGCTTCGTCGGGGCGAAGTCCCATTCTGCGTGGTTCTACTATTCCAGTGAGGTTCAAATCCTACAAACTTGCATCCTAGAAAGTCTTCTCTGTACTTTCCTGAGATTTTCTAACTTGTCTTTCTTCTTACTGAGCTTCCTTTCCTTCTTTCCTGTGATCTGAGCCTCTCTAACTGTTTCTGGATTTCTCTTTCCATTCTTATTCTTATATTCTCCTAGCGGGTTAGCTTCACGCTATTGATGTGATCTCATAGGGTTCAAAGGTAATACTTATTTTCTTATTAACTCCAGGGTGCGTATTCTTCTCTCTTGCATGGATAGGGCCTTCAAACCTTCTTGCGTTCTTTCAACCTTGACAACTAATTCTCTTGCCTTTTGTTTCTTTGACTCAACTTCTCGCTCTTCTATCAGTCAATCTATTCTTCTAGCTATGAAGTCTCTTAGTTCTTGATTTTTATTTTCTGTAGCTTCTTCCTCTATTTTCCTTCTAATCTGATCCTTCTCAATCCAAGTCTTTCCTAACAAAAGTGGGAATGGGGCATTGTTCTCAATAAACCTAATAACTTCAAATTCCTCTTTTGTCGATGTTCCATGAATAATAACATGTACAATAGTAACTCTTCCACATAGGGTTATCATCTTTCCTTTAAACAAGCCTATCCTTCCCAGTGAAGGTACCACAGTAGGCTTCCCCAAAATTTCCCAAGTGCTTTCTGTCATAATATTCACTTGTGTTTCCTCATCCAAGACACAGTCTATGTCAAAGTCTCCTATTCTCGCACTTATGCACTTTTTTTCATTCAATATCTCTGGTAAACTAACATCTTTGTGATCATTCATTACTTATTTTAACTGTACTAATGTAGTCTAAACTTCCTTTGATCCTTCTAACATGCTCTTATTCTCTTGACTCATGTTCATTTGTTCAACTTTAGCAATCATCCTTGGGCAATCCTCAACCTCATGACCAACTATTTTACAACAAATACAAATAGGACCTGCACCAGGGAATTCCTTAGCAATATGTCCCAGTCTTCTGCAGTTATAACATAGTGTCAATCCTCTCTTCCTCTTGTATGTTCCCCAACTTCTCTTGTACTGTACACTAGGATCACAGTGTTGGACCTACAATCTGCAAAAAATATTTCTAGGTTCCTGCATCCACTTATTAGTCCAAAAATTCTTTCTATGCATAGGAATAACATATTTATTAAGAGAAACTATTTCTTCTAACTGTACCTTAGGTTTCAGACTAGGAAACAATCTATCAAACATACCTATATTCATGCTTCTAAAACAAAATTTTCCACTTATCTTACTCTTATCAAATCACAAAGCTTTACCTCTTTCAAGCTCTTACCTATTTTCTTCAGATCAGGTTTCTTTCTTAGCACAGAGCTTCATAAGTCAAGTAGAGTATTGCACACTACAACAGTAGATCTATGCATAGAGATTCTCTTTTATTGAAGTTCCCAGCAATCACAGTTTCAGGTCCCGGCAACAGAACCATTTGTTGGCACAGGGGCAGACCCAGGGTTCAACACTTCAACAACACACCAACAAAATCCTAACTATCGGCCCTTTCAGAAACACTTTCGAAGCGAGCGAGGTATCACCTAAGGTAGAGGCAAGGGGGGTTACGGGACTCAAGTGTCTGTAACCAAGATGGGACACAGATCTATGATTAAAATTACTTTGCAGAGTACTTACGAACAACATGTATTAATTCATTAACTTTATTCACATCACAAAACAAACCCTAAAGATAAATCGACATAGTAAGAATGATAGAATACACTTCGCATTTAGCATCACATGTTATATCTAGCACATTCAACATAAATAAAGTATTGAGCATTCACAGATCTATCTATCATACATAACAATCATTTCACTAAGCAGATATACAACATAAACATCATAATACAAGAAAACCATCAACACATGATATACGTGGTTCACCTCAGTATGGGGCTACGTCCACCAACTACTTCTTCTTCTTTATTAGGCTTCAATATCTTACATTCATCTGCTCCTATGCACTAAGACATAGAGCCAAGCTTCACACTGGATAGGTGATCTATGCACTGTGCACCAGATCCACCTTCCCAAAATTAGGTCAAGGCACAAATCCAACTCCTCTATGAAGCACAAAGCCTTACATACATGGTCTGTTGCACTAAGTAACTCAAGACTACTTGCACTTAGCCTTGCAAGATATCGAATTTCTTCTACATCACTACTTCTACATTACATTCTTATTTATACTTTTACAAAAAAGGCCTAATCATGGGTAAAACCATGGGCCAACATCCCATAACCCATTACAAAACCATAAGAACCCCATGTTGGGTCCACAAAGCCCACAAAACAAGTGATATCCATGATATCATCTCTGCCTGGGCGCTCCTTCCTTGATCACTGCGTCGAAGTCCAAAAAGTGGTCAACCCTGACCAATGTTTCCTCAAAACTTGGTCGAGGGCCAACAGACAGTCACTAGTATCTTCTTCACACAAGTTGAAAAAAGTTGAATTGGAGCCCGAAGATGAATATTATATTGAACCTATGGAGAAATAGATAAAATATGAGAAGGGTAAAAAAATTGTAAATCACCCAATGAGGCATGTAACTAGAGAAGAAAAATATCTAAGTCTAAACTCTAAATATTTACCCAAGTCCTCTTTGAAAAAGGGCCATTCGACTGATCTTGAAGACAATCTAGTGAATGCTGAGATCAAACAAAAAAATTATTATTTTCTAGAGACAAAGGAGCTACAATATTATTAGGAGATGAAAATGTCAAAAAGTGTTGAAGCAAAAGAGATTGTTGGTGGTTCATCTTCAAAGGATCTTAAGTATGCATTCAGCGTAAAAAAGCCCAGGTTTTCCATTTACCTAAACTGACCTGCTCCAGATGAAGACCATACTAAATTCAGAGTAGAAAAGAGGGATGAAAAGGACAGGGTTAAAGAATTGCAAGCCATGATTATGAAGTTGAAACAAGAAAAATTGATGATAGAACCGTGGAATGCCAAACAATAAGAAAATTTGTAGAAACTTAAGAAGAAGAACAAAGATCAACAAACATTTCTCAAAGAGGTAAGGGAGACAAACATCAAACTTTATTGGCATAATGTGGTTTTTAAAACGAAGAAGAAATAAAGAAATACCAAAGGTTCTGCCTTTATCATACAGTGAAGGTTTCAAAATATGAGGCATGATGCAATTTTGACTTTTTGATGAATACAAAGAATACCTATGCTAAGGTTTTGAAAAATGTTATTAAAAGATACACATAGGTAGAGTATTTTCGAATATGTAAATATTTTTCTCATCGCAGCAGGAGTGTCTATTCTTCATGCCATCTTGGAGGACTAGTTCAACATCAGATTTACTCCTTATTTTGTGATATCTGAATATATCATCAAATAAAATGAAATATTTAAAAACATTTGACATACCTATTTCCCCGTAGGCGGTCCCTGGTGGGAGTGGAATGTCTGGATCCCCTTTGAAGTTGATCCCTTCATAGGGATAGTCATCTAGAGAGATGACCTTTCACTGCCACCAGTTGAAGAAATCATCGTTGTAGGGTGTGGGCACCCTACCCCCCCTTGTCATCTCATTACCTCGGTCCACCATGCCATGGTTGGATTGCAAAGTCCTCTTGGAAGAATATTGACTCTAGGTCCCAAACCTGGAACCCACTCGAAGAAGAAACTGCATAAGATAGAGGCAAACCCAAAATTCCTCTTACTCCCCTATTTGCACTCTGTCAACTGGCTCTTCATATTTTCTAGTAGTGAGGCACACCAGTCATACACTGTGGCTCTCAAGCACTCTACTACATAGAACATGAGTGGCCTTGATGCCTGGTGCAACGAAGCCAAACTTGTGATCCTAGTCAATATGAGGACAACAATATTTAGGTTGAGATTTTTTATCACTCGGATGGGGAGTTGACTCCCAACTTTCGAAGTCCCTGCTACACAGTGGGCATCTATGTACTCCTCTATTTTCATTCCGCTCCCTACTCCTTGTGATTTGAGGTTTACAACATCTCCTTGGTGTGATAATCCAGTCAAAAAGTAGATATCCTCTACTTCAATCCTCAATGGTTTCCCATCGAGGTTGAAGATTTCACTCTTAGGGTCCCAGTAACCCACAAGCATCTTAATCAACCTCACCTGGGCCCGCATCCCTTTGAGTGCCAAAAATTTATATAAGCCACATATTTTCAAGTCCATTTGGGCCCCTAGATCTCAATCCACAACAACATCAACCTCCTCTTTCTCTCTTTCCCTCCATTCAAGAACCATCCTGCTAGATGAAAGTCAAAATTTGAGTTAGAAACCATAGAAATCATTGATTGTGTGCTTGTACGTGAGATGCTTCACTTACAGTCGTATATAGGGCTAGGTATATGCACCTTGTAGTTTTCACAGTCATGTATAACCCATCGTATACGTGACCTGATAAGAGACAACCCGCGTACATCAAATTTCACAATTTACGCCCTAAATTACTCAAAATTTGGAACCTAATTTAAGAATTTAATCCACTGGAAATGAAGAGGAAAGGAAGAAGAGTTACCTAGTCCAGACAGTTTCTGATTTTGTTTCCTGACACTCCCACAATCACCAGTTGAATCTCGGAGGTATTTTGGTCTAGTTTTCCCTATTTGGGTAAAAAATCAAAATGACATAGTAATTTTTGGTTTCTGTTACTATTTATAACAGTTTTTACCCACTTTCTATAGTTTTGAGTCATTTTTTCGCCTAATGGACTAATACAAAGGTAGATTGAGTTGGTTTTTTTAGTTTTCACTAGGGATTCTTGCGGATTTCAACGTTATGTTGGTCATTCATCACTACGGGCATGTATTTTCACTACCCAACATATAGGATAGGTATCCATTCCATCATGCATTTTCTCATTATCCTATAACTGCCACTTTTTATGCCTTAGGTACGAACCCATTTGTTGCGACACACAACCTTCCATATTCTATAATTATTGTCATTATCAAGTGGTAGAGACTTACCGAACATGGGTTCCCTAGTTAGATCCTCTGCTTCATTTGGTGCCCATGCAATTTTTTTTCCATAGGACCGGGAGTCCCTCATAGCTAGTACATGAATTTATGCTGAGCCTCATTCCTCACTCATAAACACGTTGCCTTATACCCTGAGGACTCCCAACCAAGTTTAATTTAAGATATTTTCCAACCCGTCTTCAAAAAGAGAAAAGATTGTCGAGTGGACTTGTCTCTTTCACACTCGTAAATTGGATTTGAAAGGACGTCTATTTGGCACAATCTTATCCCTTTTTCACTCCAAGTAGACTAAATGACATAAAAAAGAACATTTTTTGGCGTTAAGTTTTGATTGCATCTCATGCCCTTGCTTGAAGTATTGAGCCTATAGTCGGTTCTTGCTTTGCTTTATAAATTGTTTGCCTCAATAGATTTTGCATCCTCAACCAAGAAAATACTCATTAATATCCTTCGCAATTTGACACCCTATACCTAAGAGGGAACATTCCCCTGAGTGTCCATCTCCTACATGCATATCCTTGCATTGAGCATAGGTATGTTCCACTATTGGAACTAGTTTTTCTTACTTGTGACACTCGTTCCCTCCTCTATATCATAGCATTCATTTTTTTATGAAAAAAAAAAGGACGGGCGGGAAGGGAGTATTATCTTATGTTGGCAGAAGTTGTGTCACCTTTGAACAGAGCACAAAGTTATTGAGTCCATTTATCATCATAATTTTGGGATTAGCATGGCCTTAGGAAGCTGATCTCGTTACAAAGTCTTTTCTACTGAATGGTTACTCTTCCAGTCCCTATAGAGAGTTTTATTGATGCCTCCTGCATCTCATGGTTTCATCATTAAGTCTATGTTGTTGAAGTCTTCCATATGTCTCATTCTCTTGTTCAAAGGAATTCTATCAACCTGTGTCGGCCACTCCTCAGAACTCTTGACTTTGCATGTTGGCCATACCATCAGTTTGTCTCAGAATCACATGATACTGTAGTCCTATCATGCACCCTAGTCCTACTTTCATCATTGGTAGGCAACCTTGAACACAACAATCGACACTTCATCATTGGTCATTGATTGGGTGGTTTCCCTTTTGTTCACCGGAAATACATCTATTCACACATTGGGATTCATGCAGTGTCTTGGATGCCATTAGCCTTATTAGTGGTTTCCTCACCTTTGTCAACAATTTTCATCATTGGCTGTTATTCAGAGGGTCTTTTTCATGTACCGCTTGCACTTGGAACATGGGAAATATGCACATGGTCATTGGTTCGTGAACATGTTCTTCATCTGATTTCCTCCAAATCATGAAGCTCTTTCTTTGTACTTCGTGTTGACTGATGATATATGCCTTAATGCTCTCCTTTTAACGGGTCTCCTTCCATCGACTTCAACTCATCTATTATGGAAATGGGACCTAGAGTCTTATGAGTACCTTGAGTCTTGCAGTCATTAGTGGTAGGTTGTCTCGCCATCAATAGTTGGGAATACATCAATGCCTCTTGATCGATGGATTCTTCAGATGTTCGACACCGAATCCTTTATTCACACTTGTAAGAATGTACTTGATGCCTTGATAACTACTTTTATTATCAGTAGGTTGTCTCGTGTTTGTTAACAGTATACCTCAATGACTGGTAATCAAACGATGTCTCATTGTGTTCGACATCAACTCCTTTATTCACATGATGTAGACTTGCACCCTTGGCGGATTGTGTAGAAGACTTGAAGACACCAGTATGTGGCAACAACTTTCCTGAGATGTTGCTTCTTTTTCATTGGACTAGTACCTATTTTACTTCAGTGATCATGGGAGATCTGATTGTACTTCATTGTATACATATATCTTCAGTTTGGTTTTGAGATTGTTTCTACTGGGCCTTGTTCGTGACTATGACAACCATTGGCATGTATCCGTATTCGTATTTTCCTATTCATGGCCACAGACACTTGTTTGGTATAGTTTCACATGGATCTACAGTGTAATTCTATCCATCACATATACTCCTATGACCTCACACATTAGGGGGCATATGTTATAGCAATATTTGCCTCACCCTATGAAATCTTTCACATAAGGCCTTTTTCCATTTCCCTATGAATACTTGTCATCCCTATTTGTAAAATCCAGAGCTAAAAGTACATATTTTTCCACATGTACGCATCTTTCCTACTACACAACATGCATATATGCAGGTTGCTCCAGTACAACCCGCGTACATCAGGATTTGTGCCATAAAATGAAAATTAATGTTGGGTTTCCATGTCACGACAAGAGATCTATGATCCTTGGCCTTCCATATACTGGAAATGTTCTGACTCAGTCTTTCAGTTCCATTCTGAAGGCTATAAATGGGTTAATTCTGAGCTATGGAAAGAGGAGAAAGAATTCAATTTTGAGAGCAAAGTTACTCTGGAGAAATTATTTTTCTTCATATTGAGTCTACATCCCTTTGTCCTTTAAGTCTGAATTTTCAGCCCCCAAGATCTTCCCTTATTGATGGAGAACCTCATTGTTTCTCTTTTATGATATTGCCTTTGGTGGAGGATTGAAGTGGTGGAGGCCCAACTGGAAGGAAATTAGTTTCTCGGTTCCGAACCATGCTGACACATAAGTCTATAACATTTCCACTTCTGTTGATCATATATTAAAAGAAATACTCTTTTCCTTTCCCATTAATATCTTGAAAATATTTGAATTATTATTCCATGGGTGTATTTGTCATGTTTATTAATGGATTATGCTATCGAATGTGCTAACATCATTTATTACCACCATATGCTTGCTTTGCTTGGTTGTTGAGGACTAGTTGCAGGTATATTTCTTTGGGTCAAGTGCTCAATGGTGGACTTCATCGAACGTCTGGACGAGGTAGGCTTTTTATCTTGTCTTGCTAGCATATTTGTTTATATAGCATACTTGAGAAGAGAGTTGATTTCTGCAGTCATTTCCATCTATTGTGGTTTACCCTAGCCATAGAGAGATTTTCCTCGTAATAATTGGATAGTGATATGGATCATGCCCCTATGTCTTACAGATATCGCATCATTGTCCTCTTTTCGGCAAAGGGTTTGGCAGTCCTGTTGCCATGTACTGCGTGAATGTTGGGCATTCATTCTTGTGGTGTCCTTATGTCCTACATGCGGTACACCAAACAACTTGTCTTTTTTCCTTACTCCTGTTCTGGTTTAATTGAAATGTTAGATTCTTTAGGTCTTCCTTGACATCCTCTATTGTTGGATCTATCTTTTGATATTAGTTCTCTTCTAGTTGCAAGGATGCCTGTAGAGCCTTTGCTTGGGTCTGAAACTTCTGTTGTCTCAAAGGGTATTTCAAGTGTGGTAGTAGTGAATTCACAAACAAATGCCTATGTTTCATATCTGTCATTACATACTTCAACTTTCCCTTCAATCATTTGAATCTTCGGTCTATCTCCTAGACATATTCTCCCAGTTTTTGTCTGATCTCTATCATCTCATTCATGTATTGATCCTTTAAGCTAAGCTTCTGGAATTCATTTATCAACAACTTCTTGATATCCACAATCGTTCTGGTTGTTCCTAGTGGACTGTTTGCAGCTAAGCTCATGTACCAATCCAGTGCATGATCTCTTAGCGTGATGGCTAACTGTGCAAGTTTGGTATCCTCATCTGTGATCTTCTTTACTTCCCACATCTTTTCACAGATAAACAAGTGCTTCTCAGGGTCCTCTGATGCCTCTCCCTTGAATTCTGGTAACCTGGTGGTGGGATCATTTCCTGCCATCCTGAATGTTGCACTCCTACCTCCGCGTGGTGTAGATCCTTGACTAATGCTTCCTAAGTTGGCTCCCCTAGTTTTTTCTCCATGTGTAGATGTACTTGTTGTGTTTCTTCCACTGAAATTCGGTTTCCTAAATGGTGGTGTTCTTTCTGGTGTATTAGTCGCACATGGGTTTATGGGTTCCACACTAACATTAATATGGATAGGAGTTATGCCTATGGTTTCTTCTCTAGGACCTCTTTTCTTCCTTTCATATGCCGCACGCAGGATTTACTCAATCTTCTCTACAACCCGAAGATCCTCTACCTCTTCTTCATCACTTTTCAATCCTTCCCTCGCGACTATGGCTCTCTTCTTATTGTTCATCTTATATTGGTAGGGTACTCCACTGCACGTTCTTCCAGCTGTTTCCATGATCTTCCTTATTTGGTGTTCCTCCATCATGATTGGATCCAAGGCATCCTCCTTCTTTTCTTTATCCATCTCTTCCTCCATTTCTCTGTCTCTTGTCAATGATTCCCCCCTTCCCCCATGCACACAGGGAAGTTTAGTTATCTAAGGCCATTGTCATTACACCTTTGTTATACAGTAACATCTTGATGGAAGTATACATAGATATGATATACCTACCTCGAGGTCCCTTCAGGAACTCTTTCTCTGCTGGGCTGTAATACTTCACAGTATCTACTACAAATTATGTGATAAATCTTGCAACAATGTTGTCTAACCAAAATTCTACTGCGCGCGTAAATTTATTGTCAACTTGTTGTAGCTGCACGATCTCAACATGATTCCATTTTAGTTGTCTGATATGATTTGTAGGGTGGTTTTCTTTCAACCTCAAAATCCACTCCTGCAACACATGCAGGAAATAACAGAAAAATACTTCATGCAAGTCACTGAATACGTACTTGTCCAAATATTTGTGTGGTGTTAACTTCGGGTTTTTGTTATCTTTTTGCGCAAATTCTAGCTCCTTTGTTTTCAAACAGATTTGAATCTCTTCCTTTGTTGGGTTCCATGGTCTCAACATCCCATTTTATATTCTCGTTCTTTTAACATTGTGTCACCCGATCTTCACGATTGTTCAGCAGATCTCATTCACTCAATCCCTCTCTGTTCCAACCGAAAACGAAACCATTTGTTGGGTTATAGTTTATTCCTACTACCCTTCTTGGGTTGACCCAGGTTTAGGTATACTTGGTTTCCAACAAGACCCTCCTAAAACTATCAGCCCTCCTGGTAAACCAAAAGGAAACACAACGCACATGGTGCACTACACAGTCTCACCCGAGATAGTTCTTATGGGTGCTTGCAATGCTCAGGTGCTTGCATCCTGGGAAATGAGTGGGGATCTACGGTTAACCTATTTATTCTTCATTTATTACTATAACATTCAACTTATATGGAGTACCCTGTCATTCTTGCTCATGCATGTAAAGTAACAGATCTACCTAGTCATTCACACATTTGTTTAACATCTAATCATTAACAACAAAAGAGATACATAACATTCAATCACATAACACATGATTTACCGTGGTTCACCCCTCTTGGGCTACGTCCACAAAGATTTGGTTTCTCTACTATTTTATTATTCTAGTTCCAAAACTATAGCGCCTCACACATTACAATTCTCCATTAGAATAGGTCGAGATCTACAATGAGGAATACTAAATCACACCAGGCTCCTCAGCTTGTGATATAACCCTAAAGATCTCCCTTTTCCCCTCTCCTCAGCTCAACAACTTACAAGATAGATTGGACTTACAGTCATTCTGTCACACTCGACCCTCGAACCTCCAACCCCGACCTAGACCTCCTAGGTACCTACTTATACATATTGTCGACTTACCAACCATTACATTCTCTTACCAAAACCCTAACCCTATCATGGCTAGGTCTTCTTGCATGCATGCCTCGCATGCCTTCCTCTTCTACATGCACGTCTGTTTTTCATGTGTTTCATTTCCTCCATGTGCATCTGCCTTACACGTGCTACTTCTTCTGCATGTAC
Source organism: Picea engelmannii (assembly GCA_009831015.1). Taxonomy (NCBI): domain Eukaryota; kingdom Viridiplantae; phylum Streptophyta; class Pinopsida; order Pinales; family Pinaceae; genus Picea; species Picea engelmannii. The sequence continues at coordinate 346 of WSFP011385637.1, read as the reverse complement.
ATCCACCTCCCACGTCGTGCTTTTCCCTCAAAATTGGCATGCGCCCAAGACCCACCTAATATAATTGTTAAGTAATGTTTATATTGTCGATAACTATCCCACAATTAGGAAAACCACACTACTCCTTTTCCTAGGAACAATTAGGTCTCACTATATAGAAAAGTAGGCCTCCTAACAACAATTTCCTCACCCCACTTTTCACTCTAGCAAAACAAAGTGACTTTATTATATTTTCCCCATCTAATCCCCCCACAAATGGTTATTAGAGATTATAAATAGGTTTAGGTCGGAATTAGGGATAGGGTAAACTTGCACATATCATATGAAATTCACTTACCAATCTCAT
>ML854534.1:0-18285 GCA_009831015.1 Picea engelmannii | reverse complement strand
TTGTCTCAAGCATCGCTTGACCTTCATAGTTGATATAAAGCGTAATGACACTTTTCTCTGTACACCCTGGATCTCTACCGGTTTTCCTTCATCATTGACACAAAGCACCCTTTTTGCAAAACAATCTACCAAAGCTCGATGAGCTGCTAACCAATCCATTCCAATGATTAGGTCATATGCCCCAAGAGCAGCGATGTATACCTTCAACCTGCTAGTGCACACTCTTAGGTCTACTATACAATTATCGACACTAGGTCCTACAACTTGTTTTTCCCCCGAAGCCATCTCGACTTGTTTAAAGTCATCGTACTCGTAGGCTGCCAGCCCACTCTTTTCTAATTCAAATGGTGAAATGAAACTATCTGTCGCACCAGAATCAAACAAAATCTTAACATTGATATGATTTAGCGTACTTGATGACTCCACTATGGTGGATTGATGTTCGACCTGGCGGTTATTAACCGCTGCGTAAATATGGTGGTTGCTACTTGACCTTTATATATATATAAATAAATTATTTATACTAAATTATTCAATTTACTCAAAATTATTTTTACACTTTAAAATATAAAAATAAACGAACACCCACATGGATTCGGGCACGCATGTATTCCACGTGCCTGTCTGACTTCCTCTAGTTCCCTCATATCTAACCCCATCATTCTACACCTGTCAGCTTTTCGACTCTCTACGCATCCTTCCTCTGCCTCCACTTTCTCATCCGTTGGGACTTTCCTCGCATCATTCTTTGTCCACCACAGATCTGCCTCTGCTCTATTCAGAGGTTTCCAAAATCTCCCTTGCCATGGCTCACATCCTTGTCATTGTTCTGAGCACCTTGCTAGTGCTGGGTATTGTTGTATCTGCTGCCAGATCATTTGCAGAAACAAAGGATATTGATATGGTCACTGACAATATCCAGGACCTGGAGTCTAGTCTCTTTAAAATATTGGGAATCAATCCCAAGTTTGTACAATTTGTGGAGTTCGCTCTCAGGTATGGTAAGAGGTACGATTCAGTTCTCCAGCTTGTGCACAGTTTCAATACCTTCATGAAGAACGCGAAGCTGATCAAGTCAAGAATTTGCATGAACCTTTCCTATACTTTGGTGATAAAGGGTAATTTTCCTATTTTGCAGTGCAAAAAAAAAAATGATTTGCTTGTAATTCCAGTTCTGTACAGATTTTGGTGTTTTGCTTTCGGTTTATTTCCTTTGTATTTATAAATATATTCATCTGTGTATATGCATGTAATTAAATGAGTATATATGTATTCATATACATCGTCTTCCCATTTTTCCCCTAACTGTGAAATTCCCCGACTCTATTTCGGGTTTCAGGGTTTCCTTATGCCCGATGTCGAGAGTTTCCTGTCCTCATGGACTCCCGATCTCTGATATGCCGATGCGCTACCTTCTAGCTTTAGCCGTCCCTTTACTATGCTTTGGTCCATATGACCCTCTCCTATGTGACCGTAGTCCTATTCCATGTCAGGATTCGGGGTTTCACGACTCTCGCTGTCACGAACTGCTGTCCTCACAGTCTCCCAATTACCGATCTACCAATGCGGTACTTTGTGCGTTAGCCCACCGGGCCAAGCCTTTGGCCCATGTGACCATTATCCGACAAGGCCACATCTTTGTTCCCCCCCATCGGGGTTTCATACATCGCAATGCCAAAATGTATGAACCCCGTGTCTACGGGATTCCCGATATCTCGATACCCGATACGCTTCTTCCTGTCACGTTATCCTTTTCCGGCTATACCGAGGTCCATGTGACCTTCTCTGGCAAGATCGCTACCTTATGGCTCCCCATCGGGGTTTCGGTCCTTCTCAAGAAAGAGTTTCATCACTTCTAAAATTTGCGATGCTTTTTATCGTTTACCTTTAGACAATGAGTGGTTAAAAGTTTACAAAATATAAATTTTCAGCGCCCCTTTAAAAATTTATTTAAAGCGGGTTATAACTTTAAATTTGCGATTTTTTCAATTAATGTTTAAGGAAATCGCGATTCAGAGTTTTCCCGTAACAAATGATCTATGTAAATTGAATCACGAAACCCGAATCTCCGATTTTGTGATGTGATTAAGTCTTAATTAAAACATCAATTAATCAATTCTTTTAATGAAGGTTTAAGAGCTAAGTTAATTACGTCACGTTTTCGGGGTTCACGATTTCGTAGTGAATGGATACCTTGTCCACGAAACTCGCGATATCTCGATCCACGATGCAATCTGCCACCTGTCCACTGTTGACCCTTCCGTGGGCCCCGCTATCCCTCCACCCATCGGGAAATCGCGTTTCGCGATTTCGAAACTCTTGTTGCTATGTTCCCAGGACTCTCGATATCCCGATCCACGATGACAGTTGGCTTCCACTACGGAGCTTTCCACTTTTCGGAGAATCATGCCTCACTTTTCTGAACTGCAAGGACCACTCTTCCACGGTATCCGCGATTTCCTGATTGGCGATGACCCGATAGACGACCTCCTATCGGGACCTTTCCCGATGGCTCCGATCACTGGCACGCATCCCAAGAATGAATGGTCCTGATCGCCTCTCGTTGTTTCGAGGTTTTCAATGCCAAAGTCCATGGAATTCCCGATTCCTCGAATCCCGACTCTCCGGTTGGCTGACAACTGGACCCTCACGATGGCACTATCCTCCCTCTCTGATGCGCGGTTAGCTGGCCCCACTCATCGGGGTTTCAGACTTCACGATTTCGAAATGCAGAGATTTTGTGTCCATGAAATCCCCGATATGCTGATCCCCGACTTTCTTCGGATCTCTGAAACGCGTCCTAAATGGATGGATGGTCCAGGTTAAGCCTCGGACTTCGCCAAACACCAACCCAAAAGCACTTATCTGTGTGAGTCTCGATGGCCCAAACGTCGATGACTCTCCAATGGTTGCCACCTGTCCCAATCAGATGGATGACTCTGATTGTATTGGGGTTTTCACCATGGATTTCCCCGACCTCTTGCTCACAGAACTCCTGATTAGCTGACTCTCTTCATATCTTCGCCACGTGTCTCACCCTGATGGACGGTCCGGATCTGATCTTGCTATTTTGAGACTTAAAATGTCTCGACTTCCTTGACCTCGTGAATCCCGATTTCACGAACGTTGATATCCCGATGCCTTCACACCTGTCATTGGGATTTCTCCTTCTACCCTCTAGGACCTAACTTCCTCACAACTCCATGCAGATCTGACGGCTGTCGGGTATCTGCCCGAGATCTGACAGCTCAGATCCGTTCTCCTACGTAATAGACAACCCTCCTTGGCACGGTTAAAATTTGTATGGGTCTATAGTTCCTGAGATTTTTCATTATTAAAAATTCACCGAGGCTAATACAAGCAAGTAGTTTACACCATTTCCGCGCAATACAAGTCTTCAAAATTTCCTTTTTCCGACTGCGCATTAGCAGTTCCTTGTTTAGGTAAGTTCGAGATGAAGTAGGCCTTTTCAAGATCTTGCAAAAGTCCTATTGCATTTTATATAGTATAATTCATGTAGTGACGCAGAGCGCGCCACCCAGGCACGTCTGTTCTCACAGGATCTTCTTCCTTCTCGCCCGAAGAACTCCAAGGTTCTTCTATTTCCCTGTCGGGAAATCTGCACCCACAACAATCTTTCCCCGAGGTCTCCCCTTTACCACTGGGAGATCAACTAAATCTCACGATCTCGCGAGTTCATGAATCAAAGCCTCCGACTCTTCCTTTCCAATCTTGTGACACCCGAACTGGCGATACAGGTCTATCTCCTTTCTTTATTAGTGCCCTCACCGCATGCAACCGTGGGGTTAGGCTTAAATGTTAGCGCCTCTCACAACCTCACAACCTCGCCACCTCGCCACCTCGCCAGTTGAACCGTCAAGTTTTCACCCCCCTATTCCACGAATCCCCGAGATGCGATAATTCAACGGAGTGTTGACTCCTGTCTCCAGGCAATGCGTGTCCACCCTTTGACTACGCGGGTCCCACCTCATCCTCTACAACGCGTCCACATGAACCTTGGCTCTCATCACTTCGCGACTCGCAAATCCTAATGCCAATACTTCGAGACTTCTCGCGGCGAGATCCCGAGGTATTCGTGCCACTTGTAATCCACTCACTAGCTGCTCTATGGCCCGCGCAGTCCTCCAGCTGTCGGGATATCGCTTCTTGCAATCTCACGATCCCCATGACCAAATCCTCGAGTCTTTTCTCACGAGGATCCGATACATGATCCCACGTGCATATCCAATGGTCCTCCTACGATCCAGATCCAATGGTTATCCTCCTTCTCGCGCCTCATGTCCTTGTGACTTGTAGTACCCAATATTTGGGCTCTCACCCTGCGAACTCCCAAGTTCGGGAGATCTCTTGATCTCTGACACCTATCCTTCTCAGATGAATGGCTCCTAGCCTTCTCACCACTTCGCCCCTCATGACTTGGAGTACCCAACACTTGGGCTCTCAACCTGTGAACCCTGAGTTCGTGAGATCTCTCAATCTCTGCCACCTGGCCTCCTCAGATGGATGGCTCTTAACCTTCTCACCAATTTGCCACTCGCAAAGCTGAAGGACCTCCCTTTCTGTCCTCCAATGTCCGAGTCTGTGAGATGAGAAAATCTCCTGAAACACGTCCTCCACAACAAACGGCTTTGATCTTGTATGGATATCCCATCTCGCGATATCAATGTTCTTGTTACACAACTTTTCGGGCTTCAACTAGCAAGTCTCCGATACATGATACCACATGTAGATCTGACGGCTCCTATGACTCGAAATCGACGGCTCTGCCCCTTATAAGCTTCAAACTCTTTGGAACTTCTCTCCGTAACCTCCTTCCAGCTCTGCAATATCTAACGATCCTTGAAACTTCGCGAAATCTCCTCAGAGGATTTCGACCGTCCATTCTTCCTTGTGTAATCCACGAAATGAAAGAGTGTCCCTCCACGAGACTCCTTCACTTCTTCGCCATCCTGTGACGCTTCTCCCCGACTTCTGACAGTAGCTTCCCTACGCTTACCCTTCAGTAAGTTCGAAGGTCTATTCCTCCTGAGCCTTTCCACAACTTCAGTCTTTAGGAAAAAACTTTGCATGCACTCCTTGCAGCAAATCTTCAATCACGTCTAAGTGTTGAAGTCCCTCGACCCTGCGCTATCCTGCAGCAGCAGTTTTTCAAAGCTTCTTCTCAGATACATCACTGAGACTTCCTCCCTTAGCCTGTGCACTCCTTGCACAACTTTAACAACCCACTTTCACTTCTAAGTGCTTTGAGAGCAAGAGTTTAACTCCCTGAACCTTCTGTCAACGCACTCCTTCCGGACGACTTCTACTGCACTCCTTGCAGGAATCCTCGCTCAAAAGAGAAACAACTGTAACTCACCTCACTTCCTCTCAGATTTCAATATCAACACATGAAATCATATGCACAACATCTCAAAACAATACATAACAGAAAGCAAATGTTCATGAGCATATTATCAACACACACACACACAGAACACGAAACCATGAATCTGAATCAATTCCTTCTATTAATTCAAGATCTATACATGGATGTCTTATACAACTCTCTGTTATTATCCTATTCTCTTCCTACTCTGGATAATGTTGGCTCCCTTATCTCTGTTACAATGTGGAATGAGGGTGTCTATATCCGTTTTCCCTCCTACGCTCTAAAACTTTCTAATCTAAGAATTCAATTCTATCTACCTGCATCTACTACTATAAATGCCTCTGTCTATCTCAGACGAGAGCGTATGGCTCGAGGTCTGATTACATTTTACCAAGGCTATCTCAGATGAGAGCATATGGCTCGAGGTCTGATCTCATTTTACCAAGGTGCCTAAATTAAATGATCTCATTTATGTTTGTGCATCAACTTCAAGGGAAATTCAAAAACTTGCGTTGGACGTCTTCCAGCTGTCTTCTGCTTCCACGTTGGTTTTGCTTGTCGTGAGGGATGCTCTTGCATCATACTCCCTCGCTTGAAAATTTGCATGGGCTCCTGTCCATGAGTTCCTGCACAGTATGTCCATGCTTCTGAATTTCTGCTTCAGTCTCCCAGCTGGCATCTTCAACTGGATGTCCCTTCCACTTGACCAAATATTCGAAATATTCTTTCCTTCTGGTTTTCTTACCCACTTGTTTATTCAGTATCTGTTCCATCTGTGGCTTCTCTGCAATTGGCATCTACTTCTGCGACTGGACCTCTAGTTGATCATCACTTTCTGCTCAGGCTTCATCAGCTTTATATGGATATAAATCTGAAACATTAAATGTCGGAGATATTCCGATCCCATCCGGTAACTCAATTTCATAAGAATTTTGTCCCATTTTCTTCAAGACCTTGCATGGCCCAATTTTCTTCATTTTTAACTTATTATATGTTCCCCTTGGGAACGTTTCTTTCCTCAAATGCACCAGAACTAGATCACCAACTTCAAACTAAAGTTGTCTTCAATGCTGATCTGCTCTGCGCTTGTACTCCTGGCTTGATTTCAATAGTCTCTCCTTCACCCTGGTGTGAAGTTCCTTCATCGTTTCAGGGAATTCTTCTGCACTAGTGCTGCTAGTTGAAGTGTGTTCTAAATCCCTCAATTTAGAAACTCCTCTTGGCTGCATTCCATATACAATCTGAAATGGACTTTTTCCTGTGCTCTGATTTACTGAATCATTGTATGCGAACTCTGCTTGCAGCAATATATTGTCCCAACTGCTATGGTGATATGTCACCAAGCTCCTCAACAACTCTCCTAGACTTTTGTTCACCTCTTCCGTTTACCCATCCATCTGAGGATGATAAGCAGAACTAAACATAAAATTAGTTCCTAGCTTCTTCCATAATGTTCTCCAGAAATGCCCTATGAATTTTGTGTCTCTGTCCGAAACTATGCTTTTCGGCAATCCATGAAGTCAAACGATCTCTTTGAAAAACAAATTTGCGATGTGGGTCGCATCGTTGGTCTTCCGGCATGGGATAAAATGTGCCATCTTGGAAAACCTATCCACTACCATAAATACGGAATCAACACCTTTTTGGGTCCTTGGCAACCCCAATATAAAATCCATGCTAATTTCATCCCACGGCTTGTCTGGTATGGGTAATGGCTGATAAAAACCTGCATTCTCCTTTCTTCCCTTCGAATGCTGGCAAATTCTGCACCTGTCCACAAACTTCTTGACTTCTGACCACATCCTTGGCCAAAAGTATGACTCGCTCAACTTTGCAAATGTCTTATCATGGCCAAAATTTACTGTCGATCCTCCACTGTGCTTTTCCTTCAACAAGTTATCCCTCATGGAGAAATTCGGAATACACAGTTGATTGCCTTTGAACAACAATCCATCCTGGATCACGTACTCTATCCACTGACTTCTGTCTCTGAGAACTGGATTCTCAGCTGCTTCATAAGCTTCCTTAAAGTCTGAATCATCTGCATACATGTCCTTAAGATCATCAAAGTATAATGTCCTGAATTTGAACTCCTGCAACAACAAACACTTCCTTCTCAAAGCATCAACAACTTTGTTAGCAGTACCCTAAATATGTTTAATTACAAATGTAAAATTCTGCATGTATTCTACCCATTTAACATGCCTCTGATTCAGCTTTTCTTGCTGAGTCACAAATTGTAATGCATGGTTATCACTATATAAAACAAATTCCTTTGGAATCAAATGGTGCCTCCATTTCTTTAATGCCTGTATGATGGCATAGAATTCTTTATCATACGTGGAGTACTTTTCTTTTTCCTCATTCAGCTTCTCGATGAAATATGCAATCGACTTGTCTTCCTGACTCAAGACCGCTCCTATGGCAAACCCGCTTGCATCACATTTTACATGAAATATTTTCTGAAAATCCGGCAACACCAAAACCAGTTGTTCCATAATCTTTCATTTCAATAAATTGAAACTTTTCTCAGCCTCTTTAGTCCAGTGAAAAGATTTATGTCTTTTCTTCACTGTGTCCATCATTGCTACACTAATCCCGCTGAAATTTCTAATGAATTTTCGGTAGAAACTAGCCAGTCCATGAAAACTCCTCACCTCAAATACGTTCCTCTGTGATGGCAAATTATTGATTACCTCCACCTTATCTAGATCCATTCTCAACTCATTTGCAGATATAAAAAACCCCAAATAAATGAGTTCTGTTTTCATGAATGAAGACTTATTCATGTTTATCAACAGCTTCTCTTCCTGTAATTTCTTCATCACAATAGCCAAATGCTCCAGATGTTCAGCCTTTGTCTTGCTTAAAATCAATATGTCATCCAGATACACGATGAAAAATTTCTTGATGAACTCCTTCAGGACTTCATTCATCAACCTCATAAAGGTACTTCGTGCATTCGTTAAGCCAAATGGCATGACAAGCCATTCATACAACCCTGCATTTGTCTTGAATGTTGTTTTCCATTCGTCACCTTCTCTCATACGAATCTGATGATATCCACTCTTCAAATCTATCTTTGAAAAAAAAAAATCCCCACTTAAGCAGTCCATCAGATCATCCATTCTCGGTAATGGGAATCTATACCTGATAGTTATCTTATTAATGGCTCTTGAATCAGTGCACATCCTCCAGCCTCCATCTTTCTTCGGACTGAGTACTGTCGGAACAGCACATGGACTCAAGATTTCCCTGACCAGGCCTTTTTCCAACAACCCCTAGACCTGCTTCTTGACCTCCTCATTCTCCTGGGGTGTCAATCTATACGCGGCTTTGTTTGGTAAACTAGCTCCTGGTATGAGATCAATATGGTGACTCGCGCTCCTCATTGGTGGTAACGAACGAGGTAATTCGTCCACTACAATATCAGCGAATTCTTCCAGCAGTCCCTGAACTTCTTCTGACAAATCATCCACTCTTGTTCTAGTCAGAACAATTCTCGGTTTTCTGACCACAAAGAATTGTGGATCCTCCTTCTTCTTAACTTCTGTAAGAAGTTCCTTCCCACTCATGAGAAGTACTGTGTTGTTTGCCTCCGGCTTCACCTCTTTATCTTCAATCGGATGCAACATATGAGTTCTCCCATTCCTTTCCAGGGTATATGTATTCATCCTCCCATCATGAATTACATTCCTATCATATTTCCATTGTCTACCCAGCAATAAGTGACAAATATCCATAGGAATAACATCACATAAAATCCTATCATTATATCCTCCTATCTTAATGTCAACTAGGCACTGTTTAGTGACATTTACCTGATGTCCCTTCTGTAGCCATGAACTTTGTATGGACTCGGGTGATCAGTTGTCTCCAACTCCATCTTTTCTACCATCTCAGTTGAAAAGAGATTATTGTTGCTTCCACTGTCCACGATGACCTTACACACTCTATCCTTGGTCTTGCGAGCAGTCCTAAAAAGACTGTTCCTTTGCGTTGAATTCTCCATCTCTTTCTCCGGCATCAAAAGGACTTTTCGCATCACTAGCGATCTTCTGCCTTCAGCGTACCCTGCCTCAACATCTCGCCTCTATGCCTCGGTGATGTGAGTCTCTCCAGTTTATTTCCTTTTCTCTAGACACTCGAATGGCTTGTGCCCATTTTTTCCACATGTGAAGCATGTGATTACTCCACCTCTTCCTCTTCCTCTACCTCTGGTACGAGGAAACGTATTATTATTAGCATATCCTCCTCTCTGCTCAGTATGTTGTCCTCTTTGCTCAGCATATTTCCCTCGCTGTGAACTTCCACCTCTCTCTTCTTGAGTCTGAGGTTTCTTCTAGTCATCCTTGGGGTTCTGGTATTTATCTCGGGCAACCGATTTGCCTTTGGGCTGACTTCTGCCTCTGCCTCTCTCACTTTGTTTACAGCTCAGCTTCTCCTCAGCTTTCAAAGCCAATTGGTAAGCATCCTCCACCATTCAAATGGTCGCCATATTTAATTCATCCTGAATTTCATACCTCATGCCATTCATATACCTAGCCACCTTTTCGTCATTGCTTTCGCGATGACCTGCTCTGATATTCAACCTGTAAAATTCCTCAGTATACTCCTTCACTGTCATCAGCTTCTGTCTCAGGTTCTACATCCTCCTGAAAAGAGAAATTTGATAATCCCTGGGAATGAATTTTTCCTTCATCTTTGCAATCATCCTGTCCCAGCTCTTGATTTTCTGTTTGCCTTGGCAACGCCTGTCAGCTTGCAGTTCATCCCACCACAAGGTTGCATGTCCTTTTAATCTCGTGACGGCCTGTCTAACCTTCTTATCATCTTCGATATATTCATAATTGAAGTAAGTGTCAAGAGCTCTAATCCAATCTAGCAGCTCTTCCGCATCCAGATTTCCCTCATAAACTGGAATGTCCATTTTTACCTTTGTACTCATTCTTGCAAAATCTTTAAGTAAATGTTCACTCGCTACATCTTCGTGATGTCTCCTACATCAGCTTTGCATCTTCGTGATGTCTCCATGTCCTCCATTCTGGCATGAAGATTATGCATTTCTCTCTCCATGTCTGGATTATGTACTGGACTACCTCTTTCTCTGGACAATTCCCTTTCCTCCTCCGGATCGGGTGATTGTCTACCTCTTCTCCTAGGTGGCATGGTGAATTCTCCTTGTCATCTGCTACAGAAATCAAACAAGCTTTTCTAAGCTCTGATACCACTTGACGAAGAGTGCACCACCCAGGCACGTTTGCTCTTACAGGATCTTCTTCCTTCTCGCCCGAAGAACTCCAAGGTTCTTCTATTTCCCTGTCGGGAAATCTGCACCCACAACAATCTTTCCCCGAGGTCTCCCCTTTACCACTAGGAGATCAGCTAAATCTCGTGATCTCGCGAGTTCATGAATCAAAGCCTCCGACTCTTCCTTTCCAATCTTGCAACACCTGAACTGGCGATATGGGTCTAGCTCCTTTCTTTATTAGTGCCATCACCGCATGCAACCGTGGGTTAGGCTTAAATGTTAGCGCCTCTCGCAACCTTGCTACCTCACCACCTCACCAATTGAACCGTCGAGTTTTCACCCCCCTATTCTGCCAATCCCCGAGATGCGAGAATTCAACGGAGTGCTGACTCCTGTCTCTAGGCAATGCGTGTCCACCCTTCGACTACGTGGGTCCCACCTTATGCTCTACCACGTGTCCACACAAACCTCGGCTCTCGGCACTTCGTGACTCGTGAATCCTAACGACAATACTTCAGGACTTCTCACGGCAAGATCCCGAGGTATTCGTGCCACCTGTATTCCACTCACTGACTGCTCTATGCCCCGCACAGTCCTCCAGATGTCGGGATATCGCTTCTCACAATATCATGATCCCCATGACCAAATCCTTGAGTCTTTTCTCGCGAGGCTCCGATACACGATCCCACGTGCAGATCCAACGGTCCTCCTATGATCCAGATCCAATGGTTATCCTCCTTCTCGCGCCTCGCATCCTCATGACTTGTAGTACCCAATATTTGGGTTCTCACCCTGCGAACTCCCGAGTTCGCGAGATCTCTTGATCTCTGACACCTATCCTTCTCAGATGAACGACTCCTAGCCTTCTTGCCACTTCGCCCCTCGTGACTTGGAGTACCCAACACTTGGGCTCTCAACCTGCGAACCCCGAGTTCGTGAGATCTCTCGATCTCTACCACCTGGCCTCCTCAGATGGACGGCTCTTAACCTTCTCACCAATTTTCCACTCGCGAAGCTGAAGGACCTCCCTTTATGTTCTCCAATGTCTGAGTCTACGAGATGAGAGAATCTCCTGAAACGCATCCTCCACAACGAACGGCTCTGATCTTGTAGGGATATCGCGTCTCGCGATATCGCTGTTCTTGTTACACAACTTTTGGGGCTTCAACTCGCGAGTCCCCGATACACGATACCACGTGTATATCTGACGGCTCCTGTGACTTGAAATCGACGACTCTGCCCCTCTTGAGCTTCAAACTCTTCGGACCTTCTCTCCGTAACCTCCTTCCAGCTCTGCAAGATCTAACGATCCTCACAACTTCGTGAAATATCCTCATAGGATTTCGACCGTCCGTTCTTCCTTGTGTAATCCACGAAATGAAAGAGTGTCCCTCAACAGGACTCCTTCGCCACTTCACCAACTTGCGACGCTTCTCCCTGACTTCTGACAGCAGCTTCCCTACACTTACCCTTTAGTAAGTTCGAAGGTCTATTCCTTATGAGCCTTTCCACAACTTCAGTCTTTAGGAAGAAACTTTGCACGCACTCCTTGCGGAAAATCTTCAATCACGTCTAAGTGTTGAAGTCGCTCGACCCTGCGTTGTCTTGCAACAGCATTTTTTCAAAGATTTTGCTCAGATACACGACTGAGACTTCCTCCCTTAGCCTGCGCACTCCTTGCACAGCTTTAACAACCCACTTTCACTTCTAAGTGCTTTGAGAACAAGACTTTAACTCCCTAAACCTTCTGTGAACGCACTCCTTGTAGACGACTTCTACTGCACTCCTTGCAGGAATCCTCTCTTAAAAGAGAAACAATTGTAACTCACCTCACTTCCTCTCATATTTCAATATCAACACATGAAATCATATGCATAGCATCTCAAAACAATACATAACAGAAAACAAATGTTCATGAGCATATTATCAACAGACACACACACACAGAACACGAAACCATGAATCTGAATCAATTCCTTCTATTAATTCAAGATCTATACATGGATGTCTTATACAACTCTCTACTATTCTCCTATGCTCTTCCTACTTTGGATTATGTTGGCTCCCTTATCTCTATTACAATGTGGAATGAGGGTGTCTATATCCATTTTCCCCTCCTGCTCTCTAAAACTATCTAATCTAAGAATTCAATTCTATCTACCTGCATCTACTACTATAAATGACTCTGTCTATCTCAGATGAGAGCATATGGCTCGAGGTCTGATTACATTTTACCAAGGCTATCTCAGAGGAGAGCGTATGGCTCGAGTTCTGATCTCATTTTACCAAGGCGCCTAAATTAAATGATCTCATTTATGTTTGCACATCAACTTCAAGGGAAATTGAAAAACTTGCACTAGACGTCTTCCAGTTGTCTTCTGCTTCCACTTTGGTTTTTCTTGTCATGAGGGATGCTCCTGCATCATGTATTTATTGAATCTTCCCAACTTCAAGCCTTGGATAGAAGCTTCCCTCTACATTTCATTGATTTCAGGTGTCTATCTTACCCGAAACTTCATTAACAAGTATTGCTCAAATAAAATTAAATTATCAACTCTCTTTTTTGTGCTTAATAACTTTATCAGGACGCTTTAAGGGTAGCCATTTTGTGGGAAGTGATCCTTCAAACCATCTGGTTTGCTTCCATTATATTAAAAGGGCGTTCCTTTGAATATTCAGACTAAGATTGTATTAGCTATTTGTGATCCAGTAAAAGGGTATTACCTAAAGCGGTTGCTTGTGATATATATGAGACCATTTGCTTGGATAATGTAGGGGTGCTATCTTGAGTATATTTTCTGATACTGTATCACTCATATTGGGTCAAGATGAATGTTGCTTGACACAATCTACTAAGACGCAAATGACATGTTTTTCTTACAGGTTAAGCATGGATGGAGTTAACGCTTGGGGTTTTGGCCCTTCGGCCCAGATTTCGAACTAAGACGCTCTGATACCATTTGTAACAACCAAATATTTCTAAACATCATTTACTTTCATAAGCAATTTATTTCATGAATTGAGATAATAATTTCATAACATAACAACAATCTTCATAATAGCAACTTCAGTAACTTAAATTTATCAATGAATAATGGTTTCATGGAAGAATGAAATAAACACATAGTTTAACAAATTACCTGGTTCTTATGCTAATTTATGTTGCCTTGCTTCCTTGTTGTTGCCTTCCTGCTACCTGATACACAGACCAACCCAACCATAAACAAAGAATAATTGCCCAAACCTACTGTCCTCCCTGCCAACTAGGAAAACTACCTAGCTCCAGGATATCTATGGATATCCTGCCCCCGTGCCCAGAACTTCCAGCAACTCGATGCCTCAACTTATCAAAATGCCACAGCGAGAACTCTACTGCTCCCTGCAAATCTCACAATCCTCCCCCGAATCCATCCTCTGTCTCCTCCCTCCAATGTCCCTCACCTCCACCTCCTTTCCTCCCTTATTCCTCCTACATCGACTCCTGCCTTTACTCCCTTACCTGCCCTCGTCCCCGTCCCCGATCCTTCCTTTAATGCTTTATCTTCTCGAGACTAACAAGTTATCCCTTGTTGTATACACAACCATTTTATATCATATACCAATAATCTTATTAAATCCATTACGCAAGTTATTAAATGTAGTTAGTAGTTAAATTATTAATTAATTAATCACAATTATATCCTTTAATTAGTTAATAACTCACTTAATTAATATCATTAAATCATCTTTGTTTAATAAATACCTTGTTAACACAATTAATCCACTAATTAGTTTTATTTTATAATTCTTAAATATTTATCCAACTAGGGTCATTACACGAATTCACAATTTACCTGATCGGACACAGACAATTTTGGAAACAAACAACAATGTGCTATCGTGAAAACCAAGTAGGATGACATATACAATTTCTTCTCCTTTTTGAATCGTGACAATTCAGAACATATTTCAATGGAAATTAGCTTCCCCTAATAAAAAATGGCATGTTCCTTGACTGTGAAATACAAAATATAAATAAGCATGTGGGAAATACTTGTTGTGGATTCCTTTCCGTTACTCTTATAAACAACCAAGCAATTTCCTGGAATGGATTTCTAAATTAACTAATGTGAAATCTTGTGATATCTTCAAGAATTGTCATCAAGTATTCCAGGAACTTGGGCAGGAGGTCCAACCCATTGTCATTCTTTTGTAGGAACTACTTTGAGTCTTCTCCTCTAAAGGTCAATGTTGGCTCTGACAATCTTAACATCTTTTGGAAGACCTGAGGTGACAAAGAAACATGAGAGTGGTCCCATAGTGGAATAATTATTTGGCCTAAAATATATCTCTCAGCACACCAAGAGACCACCTCCTTACAGTCAAAAATTTTAGGGACACACCTTGCACGAGCAATTCCAGAGATCTAAATTACTTCGTTCTGGGCGGAAGGGGATGATTAGTAAGAGTATGCCCTGGACCACTGGAAGTTTTGGTCCTCATGCCCGAAGATGTTGACTATATCTCCACAGAATTGTTGTCGAGCTAGTGCCATAAGTTTACTAGAACATTTGTTTTCTCCAGACGATGCTTGAAATGAACAGTTGGAGGGGATAATATAACCCTCCGCAAATTTTGTTCCAATGTGTGTGAATGGGAGATCTCCTCGAGCCTTTTGCTCATTAATGACAATCTCTAAGAGTGCTACATGATGACCTGTTACCATTAAAGTTGAGTAATTTCATGCTTATAAGTGTGAAGGTGGTGGGTACGACGAAGAGCAATTGAGGATTGGAGGTTTCGTGAACCCGCCAACCTGATGATGCGCGGAAGACATTCCATGATATTTGAAATGAACACTCAGAAGGTATAATATAACCCTTCGCAAATCTTGTTTTAATGCGTATTAATGGGAGATATTCTTGAGCCTTTCGCTAATTAATGACAATCTCTATGGTTCCTTCATGATGAGCTATTAGCATTAAAGCTTACTAATTGCATATTTAGAAATGAGACTTATATATATATATATATATATATATATATATATAATGTGTTTATAAACATTTTTTTTATTATAAATAAGACTCTTATATATATATGTGTGTGTGTGTGTGTGTGTGTGTGTGTGTGTGTGTGTTTTATTATAAACAAGTGCGAAGGTGGTGGGGACAGGGAAGAGAAATTAAGGAATGGAAAAGTATGAAAAGTGGTTGGACACGCTTCAAGGTACACTTACAAGCGATACTCAGGAGAGGTGAGGGATCAACGGTCAAATTGTATCTCTGTATACTATATATATATATATATATATATATATAGTAATGTTTTTGTAAACAATTTTTTATTATAAGCAAGTGCGAAGGTGTCGGGGCTCGGAATAGAAAGTAAGGAATGGCCAAGTATGAAAAGTGGTCAGACGGGCTTCAAAATAGGGTTACCAAGGATACTCGGGAGAGGTGAGGGCCGGAGGGTAAAATTGTATGTCTTGGAAATTTTGAGTGCAAAACGCGTAAAATGGAGGAGTGCATGATGGGGCAGTACAACGGTGAGTTTGTATATCGCAGAATTTCGGGTGTTGTTTGCAGGTTGTTGAATAATGGAAGCACAATCTTGAGCCCGCCTATCCGGGAACCCACAATCGAGAATGTGGCTAAGTATGGAATAGGTAAATGGTCGGTCGGACTCGTTGTCTTTAATATATTAAAAATTGCAATAGATATCCCATTACCTGGAAAGATCTTTTCTACATGTTTCTATACTAGTTGTGTAGGGATAGTCAGTGTGACTGTCTCCTTGAGGATTTTACTCATTAATGACAACCTTTATGGTTGCTCCATGGTGATATGTTACCAGTAAACCTTAGTTATTGCATACTTGGAAAGAAGTGCGAAGGTGGTGGACACAAGAAACAATGATTAGGAATTGGATATTTCATTAACCCGCCAACCCGACGATCTATGAAAGAGATTCCAAGAAATGGATAATTATGGAAATCAGATGGATGAGCTTCAAAATCGAGTGACAAGGGCTCCCCAGAAGACGTGAGGCCCTGGCGGTCAAATTGTATGTCTCAAAACTTTTGAGTGAAAAATGTGTAACACGAAACAGGGGATGATGTAGGAGTCCATCGGTCAATTTTTATATCGCAGAAGTCTGGGTGTTGTTTTTAGGTCATGAAACAATGGAAGTGCAATCTATAGCTTGTCTTCCTGGGAATCGACAATCGAAAAAGTGGCTAGGTATGGAATGGGGAAGCGGTTAGTCGGAATGGCGATATAAAATCATGAGTGAAAATGTGAACCCATGAGTCTTCCAACCCGCGCAGTTAGACATTTTCAGAAAAATGACTAAGTAACAAAAAAAAGAAAGTGGAGAGGAAAAAAAAAGAAGAATTTGGTTAAGTATAGAAGAGGGAAAATAAGGGCTAATATATTGAAATTTGTAATAGATATCCCATTACCATGCAATACCTTTTATGGATGTTTATGGACAACTTGTATAGGGATAGTAAGTGTGACTGTCTCCTCGAGCCTTTTTCTCATTAATGACAATCATTACAGTTGCTACATGATGAGATGTTAGCATTAAACCTCAGTTATTTCATACTTGGAAATAAATGCGAAGGTGGAAGGAACATGAAACAATAATTAGGAATTGGAGATTTCATGAAACCACCATCCTGATGATCCGCGGAAGAGTTTCCAGGAAATGACCAAGTATGGAAAGAGGTCAGATGAGCTTCAAAATAGGGCGACAAGGGTTCCCCATGAGATGTGAGGTCTCGATGGTCAAATTGTATGTCTCATAACTTTTGAGTGAAAAATGTGTAACACTGAAGAGGGGATGATGTGGTAGTCTGGAAGTCAATTTGTATATAGCGAAAGTCTGAGTGTTGTTTGCAGGTCACAGAACAATGGAAGTGCAATCTAGAGATTTCTTTCCTGGGAATCCATGATAATGTTTTATTAAAAATAAGACTATGTTATATATATATATATATATATATATATATATGTGTGTGTGTGTGTGTGTGTGTGTGTTTTTGTAAACAATTTCTTACTATAAACAAGTGTGAAGGTGGAGGGGCCGGGAAGAGAAAGTAAGGAATGGCCAAGTATGAAAAGAAGTTGGACGGGCTTAAAAATAAGGTTACAAGGGATACTCAGGAGAGGTGAGGGCCCGAGAGTCATATTGTATGTCTTAGAAATTTTGAGTGAAAAATGCGTAAAAAGGAGGAGGGCATGATGGGGTAGTCCAACGGTCAGTTTGTATATTATGGAATTTAGGGTTTTGTTTGTAGTTCTCTGAACAATGGAAGCACAATCTTGAGCTCCCTTGTTCGTAAACTCACAATCCAAAAAGTGGCTAAGTATGGAATAGAGAAACAATTGGTCGGACTTATTTTCGCTAATATATTGAAACTTGTAATAGATATCCCATTACCTGGAAAATCCTTTTCTACATGTTTATGGACATGTTGTGTAGGGATAGTCAGTGTGACTATCTCCTCGAGGATTTTTCTCATTAATGAAAATATTTACGGTTGTTGCATGGTGATATGTTAGCATTAAACCTCAATTATTGCATACTTGGAAATAAGTGTGAAGGTGGAAGACACATGAAACAATGATTAGGAATTGGATATTTCATGAACCCGCCAACC
>ML854533.1:11953-27666 GCA_009831015.1 Picea engelmannii | reverse complement strand
TGTTTATTACTCCTTCCCAAGTTGACATTTTGTGCACTTTGTCTGTCAATGGAGCCCCCAAATACTTGGCTGGGAGTGTTTTTCATTCAAAGCCTAGAATGTTGGTCAAATTCATTTGGATAGATGGATTGGTATTGAAGAAGAAGATCATCGGCTTGGAGTGGTTGATCTCATCGCCTAAGGCTTCCCCAAAATATTATAGGATTCGTTTGTAGGCTTTGGCATCCTTGACCATGGGTTTCCGTGGAGTAAGGTATCATCAAGAAGCTATTGTTGTGTTGAAGTAGGGAAGTTTTCGAAGGGTTTGAGCCCTGTTATTTCCCCAGTTGTGGTTGCACTCTTTATGCTTCGACTGAGGCCTTCCATCATCAGAATGAACAGAAAGGGGGACAATGAGTCTCCTTGTATGATACCTCTCGTGGGCCAGAATGGTTTTGTCGGGGATCGATTGATTAGTATCGAGTATCTTGTTGTGGATACGAGATTGAAAATCCAGTTGATCCAGTGTTGGGTGAAACCAAAGGCTTCTAATGTGTTGACCATATAGTGCCAACTAATTTTATCATAAGATTTTGCTAGGTCCAGTTGTATTATCATTCCCCCCCTCTTCTAAAGCTTCAAGGTGTGAATGATCTCATGGGCCCGGATGATGTTGTCCATTACTTGTTTTCCTTCCACAAAGCCTACTTATTATTGTGAGATCAGTGAAGGTAGGATGGGTTTCATTCTATTTTCTATGACTTTGGAGATTATATTGTAAACCACATTGCATAGCACTATAGGTTTGTATCGATCAGGGGTTTTGGCTTCATTTTCTTTGGGTATTAGTGTGATCATTGTGGCGTTTAGTGATTTAAGGATGGAGGTGGACCTTCTAGAGTTTTCTACTACCTTGTAAATGTCATGTTTGATGGTTTCCCAACAAAATTTGAAGAACTCCACTATGAAGCCATCTGGACCTGGTGCTTTCCCACTGGGCATTTCCTAGAGAGCCTAGTCAACTTCTTCTATGGTAATAGGTTTGTTTAGGGAGATGTTTTGTTCCTTTGTGACCAGGCGTGGAATATGCTGGGTTATCCTTTGAATGGCCTCTAATCTGTCTCGGTGAGGTTCTTGGGCTATCCTGTGGAAGTGTTTGACTAGATCAGTTTCAATCTCCTGATGTGACTCACGCTCATTTCCATCCTGGTCCTTAATCTTCAAGATTTTGTTGTTGGCTCTTCTGGCCATGGTTGTCCTATGGAAAAACTTGGTGTTCCACTCTCCCTCCTTTAGCCATATGATGCGAGACTTTTGACACTAGAGTGTTTCTTCTTGCTGGCATTGCGCCTCCCAATCTTGGGTTATTTGGATCTCTTCCTTTTTTCAGTCCTCAATATAGCCTTCTCGAATACAAGTTTCTTGGAGTTTTTTCATTTTTTATTCTATGTTGTTTTTCTCTTTGTTTATATTCCCGAAGGTATCCCTGTTCCACTCTTTGAGATTTTTTTTTATGTACTTAAGTTTCTTATGAAGTTTGAACATCCTTGTCCCTTTCTCTGGTTGCGCCTCCCACCGCCACTGTTTGATTCTTTCCTTGAAAGTCGGGTGATCAATCCAGAATTTCTTGACTCTGAAGGGTCTGTTCTTTGGTGTTGTTTGGAAGCCTGCTTCCAGTTGCACTGGCCAGTGATCAGATCCACCCCCGGGAAGGATGTTGGAATCTAAGGTTATCCCCTGCATAATGATTGACTTTGATATAAGGAATCTGTCGAGTCTTGTCACTACCTAAAATTGGTTCATATGTTTATTGTTCCAGGTGAACTGGCCATTCTTAGTTTTGAGATCTACCAGCTCCACTCTATCGATGAGATTTGAAAACTCCTCTGCATCCCGATCCAATCTTCTTGTTTTTACCTTTCTTCTTTGCAAGTGAGGTGATGATGTTGAAGTCCCCTGCTAGGATCCATCGGAGGTTGGTGGATTAGGATTTTATATCTTCTAGGTATCGGTGTTGGCATGTTTTACAGGCAATGTATGCTTGTCATTGATGGAAAGTACAATAGCAATGATGGCTTGAGTACAGGTATAATGTGCCAGGCGGGCACCAAAAGTATTTTGGGGAGACGCAGCAGAGCAAGCTCGTGAAGACCAGAAGAGATAGTGTAGAGGTGAACGTAGAGTGCAAGAGTGTGCTTGTTCATTTGATGGAAAACAGGTAGGCAAGGAAGATCAGTAGGGATAATAGCATGGCAATGGCAAGTTCAACAAGTGATCGTTGGATCCCATATCAGAAGCTAAACTCCATTTCAGAGTTCCAGATACCGGGAGTTGGAGTGTCGAAACACTTCACCACAGGAATGCCAAAATCTCGAAATGCCAAAATGCGAAATGTCGAAATGTTTGAAGCTAGTCCAGCTAAGCTCCTTTTCAGATTTTCGGATACCGGGAGTTGGAGGAGTCAAGAGTTGAGACTCTTCATCACAGGAGTCCTGAAGTCATGAAATGAAAAACATCGAAATCCCGAAACAAGCACATCAACAAAGAGTTTCACAGACCAAGAAATAACTCCATTTTGGAGTTCTAGATACCGGGAGTTGGAGGGGTCAAGAGTTGAGACTCTTCATCACAGGAGTCCCGAAGTTGCGAAATGCGAAACGCTGAAATCCTGAAACATGCACATCAACAAAGAGTTTCATAGACCGGGAAATAAATCCATTTCAAAGTTCTGGATACTGGGAGCTGGAGGAGTCAAGAGTCGAGACTCTTCATCACAGTAGTCCCAAAGTCACGAAATGTGAAATGTCGAAATCCCAAAACAAGCACATCAACAAAGAGTTTCGCAGACCGGGAAATAACTCCATTTCGGAGTTTCAGATACCGGGAGTTGGAGGAGTCAAGTGTCGAGACCCTTCATCATAGGAATGTCGAAATGCGAAATTCTGAAAGATATTTATGGATAAGAACTTGGTTATAGCCGGTGGTTACATCGTTGAAGAGCTGTAGAAAAGAGCTCGAAGAGACAAGCTCCATTTCGGAGTTTGGGTCATAGAGAGTCGAGATGACTCTTTACAGAATCCATGAAACGTGAAGTGCAAAATGTGTGTTCAGAATTGGCCCCTGGTCATAACCTATGGTCACATCGACAAAGTCTCAAGGGAGGATCTAGCATGAAGCTAATCTCCATTTTGGAGATCACAAATTGGAGAGTTGAGATGCCTCACAACAAGAATTGTCGAAATTTGAATCGTGAAAATGCCTTCTGAACAGGCGTGTGGTCACCACCCGAGGCCACATGTGAAAGGAAAGGTGAAAGGTGCCAAAGGCATAAGGCTCAAGAGGTTCACAGTGTAACTTCCAGAAACAATTGATTGTTTCTGCACAGAAAAATCAAAGAGGCCTCAGTGTGATTGCCAGAGGAGATGAAGAGTCTCAAGGCATCTGCCAGTGGAATGAAGACTGTTCATAGAGGCGATTGACATATGGAAGAGCATTGAATCTTGTAACTACAACAGAGAGGATGAGCTCGACTATGATAGATAAGAAGAAGAGTCTCGATGGATAGATAGGCTAAGGAATCTCAGCATAACACCCAGTGATGATGAACGCATGGGTATAACCGCCAGAAAAGATGAGGAATTGCCATGATGATCAGGAAGAGGACTCGACACGAGGAGAACATACAGAACAAAGAGAGTGTGTTGATTCTCGAGGGAGTGAAGTGGTGGAAATGTGGAGTGGCAGTGAATATCCCAATGTGGAGAACAATGGTGTCGGGTAGAGCATGCAGAAGCATTACGCATATAGCATGCACAAGGTGCACATAGACTATAAGAATGGAGAACAAAGAAGAGAGGAGTGTTGTTGATGAGAGGGATTCAGGCGTGTAGAAGGAGGTGGTGTGTAGCAATTGAAATACACAGAAGAGGAATGGTGCATTGAATGGACATGGTGCACAGAGCATAAAAGGCAGAAGAACAGAAAGAGCAAGGATGTGTGCAGGAAGACAGTGAGGCAGATAGAACAAGGCAATGTAGAAAAATAGTGATGAGACTGGTAAGCCATTGATGAACATTATATCACTGTAATAAGTTTCAGTAGAAAAGATTTATATTTAAGGGTGGTTGGGAGGTGCTAGGGAGGATTGTTGTCCTCGGAGGTTGAAGTGGGTGCTTGAACACAAGGAGTTGTAGCTTCCATCTGGTTGCATCCAGAGAAACCAGGGTGGCAGGGTATTTCAAGGGAGAACATTGGTTCTTTGATATATAGGTCAATGCATGTGTAACTGGAAGTTGGTGCTTCCATCCAGTTGGTTCTAGAACTCTTAGGAAGTTGGTGCTTCAATCTAGTTGGTGCTGGAACTCTTAGGGATTTGGTGCTTCCTTCTAGTGGGTGCTAGAGAAACTAGGGAGTTGGTGCTTCCTTCTAGTGGGTGCTAGAGAATCGAGAGAGTTGGTGCTCTCAGCAAGTAGTAGCTTGCAGAACAGAGGTTGTAGCCTCATTATGATTTGGTGCTCATAAGTATGATAATGTACAGAGTGTAAATATTACTTATCATATAAAGAAGAAGAGGTTCTTACCCTTTATGGGTTTCCTTAGGAAATATCTGTCTCTGTGTATCTCATATGTGTGAATGATGTTGAATGTCTTATTGTTTACTTCCCTGCATTATTGTGATCATCATTGAGAGTTCTGTAATGAATTTAAAATGAGCATGATTGTTTAAGCTAGGTGACAACTAATTCACCCCCCCCTCTTAGTTGTTCAACAATTGGTATCAGATCTGGCCCCTGTTATCTAAGGGTAGATCCTAGAGATTAAACATGTCAAGCCATGAAGGAAATTCAACCAATAAGGCCCCTCTGTTCAATGGAACAAACTTTTCTTTCTGGAAAGTTAGAATGAGAACCTACATAATGGCTTTAGGTGCTGATGTCTGGGATGTGGTAGATACTGGACATGCAAAGCCATTTGTACTAGCTAATAAGGATGACAAGCTAGAATTTAGCTTCAATGCTAAGACTATGAATGCTATCTTGAGTGGGCTTGCAGAAGCAGAATTCGTAAAAGATATGCACCTAGGAACTACCAAAGAAATGTGGGACAAACTCATTAGCAGTTATGAAGGTAATGAGAAGGTAAAGGACGCCAAGCTTCAAACCTACAGAGTACGGTTTGAATAGCTGAATGACGCAGGTGAGGTTTTCCCTCGACTCACCCGCTCTCAGGATCGATCAAAATCCCACAAAGGAGCTGAAGCGACTCTTTTAGATCCCCTGCTGGAATCCTCTTCTAAAAATCTAATCCACATGTCCTTCTGACTTCCCTCACAGCCTCTGTGTAAACCGTGACCTTTTCCCGATTCTATATCTGGATTTTGGGGTTCCTACTGTCGAGAGTTGTATTCCTCTCGGATCCCCGATTTCTGATAAGGAAATCTACCGACGCACCCCTCCTGGCTATGCCTTGGTCTATATGACCATGCTCATGAGACCATGGATTATAGCTCCCATCGGGGTTTCTTCTATCGGGTTTTCAGACATTTTGCTGTCGAGAATCACAGCACTTTCCAACTCCCATTCTCTGATTCTCCGATGAGCGCTCCTATATGCGCTAGCCCCTCCTGAGCTTAGCCCTGGTCCACGTGACCGCTACCATGTGACCTCAGTCAACCTTCCCTTAGAGTTTTAGTGTTTCCAATGTCAAAGTGTGCATGTCCACGGGACTCGCAATATGTCGATCCCCGATGTGCCCCTTTTATGAGCTTTAGCCCCTTCCGGCTATGTAATGGTCCATGTGACCGCTCCTGTGACTACAACCTTATCCCGTCGGGGCTACGGGGTTTGCGGTTTCGAAATGAAAAGTTTTTGCGTCCACGGAAACCCCGATATGCCGATCCCTGACTACCTCTAGATTCCTAACATGTGTCCCACCAATGAATGGATAGGATTCCTCTGGTGTTTTGAGGCTCCAGAAAGCACAGATATACTGACCTCTGAATCCCCGACTCTCCGTTGTATTGATAGCTGGCCTCCACTATGATTCTTTCCTCCTCCGCTGTTGTGCTGATAGCTTCCCCCCACTGATCGGGGGTTTCACGGATCGCGATTTCAAAATTCACTGACCTCTCATCCTGGGAATCTTCGATATCTCGATGGACAAAATACCGACGATGCCTGATCCTTTGCCACTTGTCCGCTCGTCAACTCCTGTGTGGCCCCACACTTCGATGCCTTATCGGGAAATCACGTATCGCAATTCTGCAATGCACGAAACCATTGTGCCCGGGATCTCCGATATCTCGATTCCCGAATCTTCCCATATGTCTGACACCTGTCCTCTTACCAATACGCTGATGGTTGCTACACATCCTCCTAGATGGACAATCCCGATTTCGTCAAGATTTCGAGACTTCCAATGTCTCGTTCCTCTTGTTCTCAGGAACTCCGATTTCCTGATTGACGATTATGCCGATGACCTTCAGATCTCTAAAAACTGTCCCTCAGATGGACATCTCAGATTATGTCAGGTTTTCCCCAATGCCTTGTCCACAGAATTGCTAATACGCCGATGCACCAAAATGCCGATGACGCTAAATTTCCACAGCGTGTCCTTGCTAACAGATGGTCCAAATCTCGTCGGGATTTCGCAGTTGTCGGTGTCCTGATTCACACGACCTCAGGAATCTTGATTTCCCGATGGTTGATATCCCGATGATGACTCCTCTCGTCAGGATTTCCCTTCCTATCCACGAGGACTTAACCTCTGTGTAACTTCCGCAGATCCAACGACTGTCGGGATCTATGCCCAGATTTAATGGCTCAGACCTGCTCTTCTGTGTGCTCCTCCTCCTGAGGCTAAACGTCGTGCGGCTTCTCCCGATCCAATGGTTGTTTGGATTTCTATATGAGATCTGATGGCTATCGGTCTCCTTCCTTTTGTGGCTCCTACTGAGCTCCTCCTGAATGCGTAAAACCAACGGTCGAGACCTTCTTTCTCTGCTTGATCTGATGGCTCCTGTTGCTCCCCCTGAGTTTCTGCGTGCTTTCTTCCTTCCCTTGAAGAAATTTCAAAGGTTCAAAAGACCTCGGCCTGTGATTTTTTTCCCTCTGCGAGCTCCTTTTACCTTGAGCCTCACTTTGCGTATAAGACGCTAACTCCTCCTAAGCTTTCTCCTTCTTTCGAATCCTCAAAGAATTCGCTGACTCCTGTGTCTCCATAGAGTCTTCACGCGCAAAGTGCTATCTTTCTTGACCTTCCACGAGTGCTCAGACCCCTTGGGGGATTTTGTCTTCTTTCCTCCTCCCACAGATGGAGAATATGAATACCTTCTTGGTCCCTTGCTCAAGCAATCTCCTGGCTAAGCCTTCTGGGTAGCCACTAGCCCAGTGAAGATCCCTCAGTGGATACTTCCTTCAGATGACAAAACTCAAAGAGTTCTCTGTTGTCCTGTTCCTGTCTGCACACTTTCTCGACACCCTCCTGGTGGAGTACCTCTTCCATAGAACGTTCAGTAGTTCTGGGTTCTTGTGCACTTATGCACCTGCTCAATGCCCTCCTAGCAGAGCTTCTTAGAATCCTCAGTGATTTTGGTCTTTCTCAACTCTCTATAGAGTCCTTCTTCCTCCGTGCGCCCCTGTACACACTCTCAATGCCCACTTGGCAGAGCTCTACAGAATTCATAGCAGAATTCTATTTACAAATGTGTTCTCAATTACCCAGCCTTACCTCCTAAGGTGTTCAAGAACCTCCAAGGTCTTCCTCCTGAGTTGTTGATCTCAGTGCTGTGCCATAGCACATCTTTGTCTGACTCCTCAGAGTTCAGAAGTGCACTCATGCACCGATATTCAGAGGCTGCAACATTCTGTCATGCCCTCCTGACATGAAAACTCAAAGACCCCCAACCTGAAATCAAACACACTCCCTGTAACGGCATGATAACAACACACAATCACAACATATACAAAGAACACACACATACATGCATATAAGACAGAATAATGCAGGAAAAACTGCTCTATTATATATTAACAAATGGCAAAATGCCTGTATCTTTACAATGGTGTTCCTGAGCGCTCTCGGCTCTACAAATCTTATACCATTACTTACCCAAAATGAGATCTCAAAATCTCTTTTACCTGAGGTTCTCATCGAGCGCTTCCCATCAGGATTTACCTACTCTAATAAATTACAATAAATGGCTATCTAGTCTGCTATCCAGAACTAGATCTCAGCCATCTTGGCATTAAAGTCGATCCTATTTAATCTCTGCGCAAAGGCATGGCTTCTCTGGCTCAACAGCCTAAGCACATTTAATTTACATTCATTTCAAATTCAAATGAGGCTGCACCTCCCTTTTAGCATATGAATGCATTTGCACTGACGTGGTTGGCTGGCTGGCTGGCTGCATGGAGAGATGCTCCTGCATCATACTCTGCAGCTGCAAAAATCATGAGCTCCTACTCATGATCTTCCCCTGTAGCTGTCAGAATCCTCCTGGATCCCAAACAAATCTGTGGAGCTTTTCATCTGCTCCATTCTACTGCTGCTACTGCTTCTGCTGCGCTGCTACTGCTTCTGCTGCGCTGCTACTGTTTCTTCTTCTTTCCTTCTGCCCAGCTTCTCCCTACTGGCAGTGTCTGTTGACTTCAACATCAGCTCCCTGATGTCCTCTATCTCTCGGTCCAGTTGCTCTAGTGGCTGGTCCTGTTGCTGCAGTATCCTCAGCTGCAAAGATTTTTTGCCATTGGGTAGATCATCACGATCTCCCACGCCTTCCTCACCTATTTCCAACTTCACATGTTGGGCGTGCCTTCCCTGCACTCTCACCCTTTTTTCTAGGGCTTCTATCTGATCCTACAGATCAACAAAGAAAATGTTGTATGCTTCTTCGTCCTCTGTTTCTGCAACCTCCTCTGTTGCATTGTTTTCAGCGTTATGGCTGAAAATGCTGAGCCATTCCTCTTCTTCTGCTTCCACTACAAATTCCCCTGTTGCAGTCTCTTCAGCTTCAATGCTGAATGTGTTGAGCCATTCCTCAGAATGCTCACTCTTCCCTTCTTCGTCTTCTTCTTCTACTGTTAGCTCCAATGCTACAGCTTCTTCAACTTCTGCTCGTGCTTGGGCAGTCTCAAACAACTACTCCAATTCCTCCTTAACAATCATTATCAGTTGTGACTATTCTGCTGCTGTTGCTGCACCTGCAATACAACTTTCTGCCTCCTCCTAGGCAAATGGTAGGAATATATGTATTCCCCCAATCATCAGAATATCATCCTGATCCTTCACCTCTGTCAGTTGTACTTGCTGATCTAAATTCACCTTTGAATTTATGAGACCCTCAGACAGTCTCATCTGCTCTGTCAGCTCCTTGGGATGATTGAAATCCACCTGCTCATCCCTACCCAACTGGCAATATGGGATGCTTCCACTGCTTCCCTGGCAGACCATGAGATCAATCGATTCCATCTTCATCAGCAACCCCTGCTGAATTGAACTCTCCTCCGAGTCCATGAGACCCTCAGATGGTCTCACCTTCTGATCTCTGCCCACTTGGCAGTCTTCGATGCTTCTGCTGCCCTCCTGGCAGTCTTCAAGATCCTCATCTGATCTCCTTTCATTTCCCAGCTGACAATGCAAAGTTTCCTCACTGTCCTCCTGACAGTCTATGAGATCCTCAGTCGATCTCATCTCTGTTCCCTTGCCCATCTGACAATTTGGAATTTCTTTTTTTTCTGCCCATCTGGCAGTGCTTGAGATCATCAGACGATCCCAATTCAAATTCTTCATCATCATCCCAATCATCGAGAATCTTTCCAGTTTCTACAGTGATCAATCATCTCTTCTTCTGTGGCCTTGAGGTTTTCATCATACCTCAACCATCTCTTCAATGGTCTGCGCTATTTCATGACCATCAACTCCTTGACTGGCCATTTCACCTCTGGCGTCTTCATGGGTCACTCACGCACCCATCTCGGCTTTTTACTCTACCTCATCTTCATTTCGAGCTCCTCTATGTCTGCCTTTAATTCATAGAGCTCTCTATCCATTTTTTCTTCCTCTGCAAGCTTTTCTGCCTTGCTTTTCTTCCTACGGCCTTCAGTAGCCATCTTGTTGTGTCTATCTACCTCCCTGACAGACCTGCTGTTGTCACTCCTGTAGTCCTGAGTGCTCAGCTTAATTATACAGTCCTGTTGACTGTCGATGGACCACTGCCTACCTGCAAACAAGTCCTCACAGAGTCCTCAGTAACTCTGTCTTCTTTCACCTGCAGGATACAGGCAAAATTCCCTCTCTGATACCACCTGATGCAGGTGAGGTTTTCCCTCGACTCACCCGCTCTCAGGATCGATCAAAATCCCACAAAGGAGCCGAAGAGTCTCTTTTAGATCCACTGCTGGAATCCTCTTCTAAAACCCTGATCCATAGGTCCTTCTGACTTCCCTCACAGCCTCTGCGTAAACCATGACCTTTTCCCGATTCTATATCGAGATTTTGGGGTTCTTACTGTCGAGAGTTACAGTCCTCTCGAATCCCCGATTTCCGATGAGAAAATATACTGACATGCCCCTCATGGAAATGCCTTGGTCTATATGACCATGCTCATGAGACCATGTCTTATAGCTCCCATCGGGGTTTCTCCTATCGGGTTTTCATACTTTTTGTTGTCGAGAATCACAACACTTTCCAACTCCCGATCTCCGATTCTCCGATGAGCGCTCCTATATGTGCTAGCCCCTCCTGAGCTTAGCCCTGGTCCACGTGACCGCTACCATGTGACCTCAGTCAACCTTCCCTCGGAGTTTCAGCATTTCCAATGTCAAACTGTGCATGTCCACGGGACTCGCGATATGTTGATCCCTTATGTGCCCCTTTTCTGAGCTTTAGCCCCTTCCGGCTATGCAATGGTCCATGTGACCACTCCCATGACTACAGCCTTATCCCGTCGGGGCTACAGGGTTTGTGGTTTCGAAATAAAAAGTTTCCGCGTCCACGGAAACCCCGATATGCCGATCCCCGACTACCTCCGAATTCCTAACACATGCCCCACCAACGAATGGCTAGGATTCCTTTGGTGTTTTGAGGCTCCAAAAATCACAGATATCCTGACCTCTGAATCCCTGACTCTCCATTGTATTAACAGTTGGCCTCCACTATGATTATGTCCTCCTCCGCTGTTATGCTGATAGCTGGCCCCCATTGATCGGGGGTTTCGCGGATGGTGATTTCAAAATGCACTGACCTCTTGTCCCGGGAATCTCCGATATCCCGATGGAAAAAATACCGACGGTGCCTGATCCTTTACCACCTGTCCGCTCGTCAACTCCTATGTGGCCCCATGCTTCGATGCCTTATCGGGAAATCGTGTATCGCGATTCTGCAATGCACGGAACCATTGTGCCCGGGATCTCCGATATCCTGATTCCCGACTCTTCCCAGATGTCTGACACCTGTCCTCTTCCCAATACGTTGATGGTTTCCACACATCCTCCTACATGGACGATCCCGATTTCGTCGAGATTTCGAGACTTCCAATGTCCCGTTCCTCTTGTTCTTAGGAACTCCAATTTCCCGATTGACGATTATGTCGATGCCCTTCAGATCTATGACACCTGTCCCTCGGATGGACGACTCAGATTATGTCGGGGTTTCCATGGGATTTCCCCGATGCCTTGTCCATGGAATTGCTAATACGCCGATGTGCCAAAATGCCGATGACGCTAGATTTCCACCACGTGTCCTTGCTAACGGACGATCCAAATCTCGTCGGGATTTCACGGTTGTCGATGTCCCGATTCACACGACCTCAAGAATCCTAATTTCTCGATGGCCGATATCTCAATGATGACTCCTCTCGTCGAGATTTCCCTTCCTATCCATGAGGACTTAACCTCCGTGTAACTTTCGCAGATCCAACGACTGTTGGGATCTCTGCCCAGATCTACTGGCTCAGACATGCTCTTCTAAGCGCTCCTCCTCCTGAGGCTAAATGTCGTGCGCCTTCTCCCGATCCAATGGCTGTAGGGATTTCTATATGAGATCCGATGGCTATCGATCTCCTTCCTTTTGTTGCTCCTACTGAGCTCCTCCTGAACGCGTAAAACCAATGGTCCAGACCTTCTTTCTCCGCCTGATCCGACGGCTCCTATTGCTCCCCCTGAGCTTCTGCGTGCTTTCTTCCTTCCCTTGAAGAAATTTCAAAGGTTCAAAAGACTTCGGCCTGTGCTTCTTTTCCCTCTGCGAGCTCCTTTTACCTTGAGCCTCGCTTTGCATATAAGATGCTAACTCCTCCTGAGCTTTCTCCTTCTTTCGAATCCTCGAAGAATTCGCTGACTCCTGTGTCTCTATAGATTCTTCATGCGCAAAGCGCTATCTGTCCTGAGCTTCCATGAGTGCTCAGACCCCTTGGGGGATTTTGTCTTCTTTCCTCCTCCCACAGATGGAGAATACGAATACCTTCCTGGTCCCTTGCTCAAGCAATCTCCTGGCTAAGCCTTCTGGGTAGCCAATAGCCCAGTGAAGATCCCTCAATGGATACTTCCTTCAGATGACAGAACTCAAAGAGTTCCCTGTTTTCATGTGCCTGTCTGCACACTTTCTCGACGCCCTCCTGGCGGAGTACCTCTTCCACAGAACGTTCAGTAGTTCTGGGTTCTTATGCACTTATGCACCTGCTCAATGCCCTCCTGGCAGAGCTTCTCAGAATCCTCAGTGATTCTGGTCTTTCTCAACTCTCTACAAAGTCCTTCTTCCTCCGTGCACCCCTGTACACACGCTCAATGCCCACTTGGCAGAGCTCTACAGAATTCACAGCAGAATTCTGTCTGCAACTGTGTTCTCAATTTCCCAGCCTTACCTCCTAAGGTGTTCAACAACCTCCAAGGTCTTCCTCCTGAGTTGCTGATCTCAGCCCTGTGCCATAGCACGTCTTTGTCTGACTCCTCAGAGTTCAGAAGTGCACTCATGCACCGGTATTCAGAGTCTGCAACATTCTGTCATGCCCTCCTGACATGAAACCTCAAAGACCCCCAACCTGAAATCAAACACACTCCCTGTAATGGCATGATAACAAC
This sequence comes from Picea engelmannii, assembly GCA_009831015.1. Lineage (NCBI taxonomy): Eukaryota > Viridiplantae > Streptophyta > Pinopsida > Pinales > Pinaceae > Picea > Picea engelmannii. The sequence continues at coordinate 14,614 of ML854533.1, read as the reverse complement.
ACACAATCACAGCATATACACAGAACACACACAGACATGCATATAAGACAGAATAATGCAGGAAAAATTACTCTGTTATATATTAACAAATGGAAAAATGCCTGTATCTTTACAATGGTGTTCCTGAGCGCTCTCAGCTCTACAACTCCTCTACCATTACTTACCCAAAATGAGATCTCAAAATCTCTTTTACCTGAGGTGCTCATCGAGCGCTTCCCTCCAGGATTTACCTACTCTAATAAATTACAATAAATGGTTGTCTAGTCTGCTATCCAGAACTAGATCTCAGCCGATCTTGGCATTAAAGTCGATCCTATCTAATGCCTGCGCAAAGGCATGGCTTCTCTAGCTCAATAGCCTAAGCACATTTAATTTACATTCATTTCAAATTCAAATGAGGCTGCCCCTCCCTTTTAGCATATGAATGCATTCACGCTGACGTGGTTGGCTGGCTGGCTGGCTGCATGGAGAGATGCTCCTGCATCATTGAAGATGAAAGAATATGAAACTATTGGAAAATACTTTTTGAGAGTTGAAGAACTGGTAAATGCAAAGAAAGCACTTGGTGAAAAAATTGAGGAACCTTCTCTAGTTCATAAAATTTTGAGATGTCTACCAAACAGGTTCAACTCGAAGGTCTCTGCTATAGAAGAACTTAATGATCTAAAAACCTTGGAGTTTGATCAAATTCTAGGAACATTGACTGCATATGAAATGAGAATATTTAAAGATAAACCCACCTCCAGAGAAGCATCATTTAAGGCAGACAAGAATGAGGAATCTGAGCCTGATGAAATTGAAGAAAAATTTGTGAATGATCCAGGGGGTCATTCGTCATGAAAGTTACACTGATCCAAAGGAGAAAAATGGTACAATGGCAGTGAAGTGGCAATGCAATGATTGGGTAAGAACCAAGATTTAACAACTACAAAGGTCTTGATATATGGTTAAAAACAAAATAGATATAAAAGGACCTCAAAACTAAACCATACACTATGCTATGACATATGGTGCGAACAACTAAAACCACCGACCAATATTGCAAGGCATGGTGACATTTCTTAACACTTGTAAGATGGGTGCGTGGTTAAACATTAGTTGTTCCATTTGAATTGGATAACATTTGCCAGAGTAACATCCGGCTCATAGCATTTGATCCATTTCCACGTTTGGAGTATAAATAGCCTATTGTAGTGGTAAGATAACGGTTGCACAGTGATTTGGCGGGATATGGGTTCAGTTTTGGCTTATGTGATGATAAAATGAATTGAACCCATGCACTTATCGGCCAACTGAATGCTGCTACAGCCACGTTCCAGGATGTTCAACCGTGTTTGTAGCACAGGGCATTATTCTGTTGATCAATGAAATCACGCAGGTAGAATAGAGGCCTCAAAATCGGGATTGCAGTTTCAACCTGCATCTTTATATTCCACATGTTTCAGCCAGTGCGTGGGAGGAGTATGGCTGTAATTTCTTGTTCCAGATACCGGTTCTGTTGAAGTCGACCCTTCTCAGTTATACTTGGTTTTTATTTCTTTGCCAGTTTGTAACTTGTACGAGAAAATGTCTTGAAGATTGTATACATAGACCGAGGATAGAGAGAAGGTTATAGCTGTGCATTTTCCAGATTGTTGTTCGTATGTAAAGTCGATTACACTCTGTCATGATTTAGTTTTCTTTTCCTTTTGAAGGCTGAATTGTAATTGCCAGGAGAGAGGAGTCTTGAGGGCTTTGCATAGCATTCTGTTCTGTTGCCAAAGTTGATGTTTAGAGATTCCAGGAACATCTTTGTACCATTTTAAAACCATTAATTGGATTGGTACCCATTGGAGAGGGACTCGGAGATGTAGCCCAGTGAAGGGGGTGAACTCTGTTAACAACTTCTGTGTTTGTGAATCTCTTCTGCTGTTCTCATCTTTCATTTGCTGATTTCTCATTTCTGTCCAGTTTGCTTTTCATTTCAGTTTACAGTTGTCATTTAATTATGTTAAATGATACTTTATGTGTTGAGAAAATTGACTATGAGCATTCATAAAACTTTTTAAATGCACACAAGTTCAGATCTGACAAATCATATTATGGTATCAGAGCTGGTTAACTGCTGGTGCTAGTTTGTGAATGCTTACCAGGTCTAAATCTAAGCTTGGTGAAGGAGAAATGGTAGAAGGTAAACCTGAGATTGGCTCGAGGAGGACATTTCCAAGAACCACCATGTCTTCTCCACGAGGGGAAGAAGAAGGACATACAGGACAGGAAAAGCCTGTTGTTTCCGAAACTGAGTTTTTGGAGGCTTTTATCAGCATGAAAGCTATGATGGAAATTCTACTCGATGAGCGAGCAGAAAGGAAGAAGAAAAAAGAAGAATATTCATCCAAAGATGCAGAAATGAAGAAGGAAGAAAAGGGAAAAGGAGTAGGAGGTGATGGTGATCATCCTAAAACTAATCAGACTTCCTCTTCTTCTCATATTTCTCATTCGAATAATGCAAATACTAATATGCCATATTTCAAATTGTATGTAAAATTTGAATTACCAATTTACAATGGAGATTTAGATGCTGAAAAGTTAGACAATTGGATCAAGCAACTTGAAGTCTATTGCAGGGTGCAGGGCATTAATGATGACCCTTCCAGAATTCAATTGGCCACTTTGAGAATG
>ML854532.1:9659-23242 GCA_009831015.1 Picea engelmannii | reverse complement strand
AACTTCCAGAGAGATGTTAGCTTAAAGATATTTTACTGATGTGGGAGCCTTGTTGGAGATTTTTTATCATGTTGAGGATGATGATCAAGTTATTATAAATAACTTGTATGAATTTTAGGGGCTATACTTCAACATTTTTTTTTTCTTTTAATAAACTTGTTTGTGTGGAAACTACTCTAGTTTCTTTTGAAGATGATTATTGTGATGTTAAGAAAATAAGCTACATGGGTATCCTTTTCTATGCACATTTAATATCATCTATGAAGGAAGAGTATCATCCATATGAACTAAATAAATAAAAAATTCTTCATAATAAAATCACCTAGCTAAGAATTCATAATAAACAGTCCTAAATGTGATATCCCAAAAAAGGAACAAAGAACCATTTAAGAAACCCTCTTAAAATTTAAATGATAATCAAAACATAAAAATACACAAATTCAAATAAATTATAAATAAATAAATAATCAATCCTAAAACAAATATGATAATAAAACCAACTTATCTTACATAACTAATAGGGTAGAAAATTATTCAAATATGTATACAATAAAAACCTATATGCTTACATAGTGCAAATAAACCTAATTCACTGAAATGTTCTAAATGTTTAGTAATTATGATAGTCAGATAACATAAAATATTAAACTATAAATAAGTATTAAAGTAATTCGAGTATGGATGTTTGAATTTAAAAATGTAGAGTTTTCAATATGGCCATGGTCAATAAATATTAGAGAAAAATTAAATCCCCGTTGACTTGTAATGAGAATAAATTTATAAATAATGATAGCTATAAGTACATTACAATACTTGTTGGTCCTAAGGTCTGCACCCAACGGCTAAAGGGCAGAGCTAGGCCATCTCAAGTGTTGGAATGATTGGTTTTGTTGAATTAAGTATGTTGGTCAACTGATATATAGGTTTTCAAGGGTAGAGACCTGGTTGGATTGTTCAACAAAATCATTGTAAGGTTTCCCTTATCTAGTGGCATGCATTTTGGTTAGTAAATAAAGATATGTAGAATAAAACATAGGAAATAGAAACAAGTGTACAATTTGTTACTTGTTTTATGAAATTTCAGAATTGAAAAAATATTTCAGATCTAAAACATGTACCTAGACACAAATCATCCAAACAGGTTGTATTACAATAAACTATTCACTAAAACAATAGTTGAAACATGTTTCATGACAAAAAACAATTCATTGAGACAATAGCTTAAAGGAAAATAAATAATACGTTGCATACATTTCAATTTGCATCTAGATAAGATAACAAGAGACACAAGATTTGAGAAAAAAAACACAATCTGTAACCAAAACTTATATTAACCAGGTGGGAAACTTCATAGTTTTATGCTTCAAGCCCCAACCAAAATCCTGATGCTTGATATCCAAAAAAACTTAACCTCTTTACATTCAAAGATCCATCTATTTATCTTCATGCAGATAAGGTTCGATTACCTAACTTGAATCTAAGCTCTGTAGTTCAATCTCTAGATTCCAATCAGACCCTGTAGGTACAAATTCAATGTTGCTTCCTAATTACAATCTGTAAACATTTTTTTAAACTGAATGGAGTTGAGATGAAGTGTCAATTCATAACTTTCGATCAATTTGAACTCAAAAACATTGTTTTTATCAAAATATTATAACTTATTACAAGTGTCAACAATGGCTCTAACTAAACCAAAACAAAATTCTATTAGTGCAACTGGAACTCATTGTTGATAACTGTTCAGTAAAATATATGCATAGAAAAAAGTATTCATAAGTTGTTGCTGGCAGTCAAATTTTCATGGATGTCCAAGTAGACCAAAAATTGGAGACACAACTTTAACACTAGAACAAAACTCACCCAGAATTTGGTGACTTTCTGGGAAAAACGGCCTCAAAGATCTCTTTGATTCTCCCAAACCGTGATACCTATGTAAAACCTGAGATAGGTTTTGTGAATTGGCATGTTCCCAACAAAAAAATCTTTCAGTTTTCAAACATTCACCTCCATATTTCCGGAAAGAGCGCCCAAAGGCAATGACTAAAACATGGAAAAAAGAGCATTTGGCGAATTTTTGGGAATAACAAGAGGGGATACTTAGTCTTTTATCCACAACTCAAAAGACTAGAGGGAATAAGGGTTGACCCTACTCGAGATGTCTTATTGGTTTCAAGAAACTGGAAGAATAACAATTTATCAGTACTAGAAAATAACTTGAAGAGAGGCATCCACCCATCCAACAAACCATAGTAGGACATATACCAATATGAGTTAGAACTAGTCTCATATACAACTAGCTAGCATCCTCATATGATTTGGATAAGTTAATATTGACAACCATAGCACTTATATTCTTAAATTTGATTGTATGTAATCCCTGTGTAGCTACTCCAATTACATCACAAAGTTGTCTATTACTAACAAAACCAAACTAATCACTTCTAATAAACTTAGAAAATACATTATTCAACCTCCTAGCAATAAAAATGCAATGATGTTGTAGATTAAGTAGCATCGTGAAATGGGTTTAATCTCCTCAAAACATTAAGTAAAGTATTTATTTGGGACCAATGTAATGAAGGTATATTTTTGTCCACCCAAATCCTAACTAAGATTTTCAAATTCTTCTACAATTTTGAGCAAATCATCCTCTAATAGATTGACATAAAAATCCACATAAAATTCAATGGTCCATCCAATTGGACCAATGATCTTATCCTTTTGGAAGGAATCCAATATAGAATTCAGTTCCTCTTTTGATATCACAACAATAAACTCTTCATTTGTTTAATCTTCAATAAGACTTGGAAAAAAATAGGCAAGCTTAATTATGTCGACAATGTTTACACTGTCGTGTTCCTAGTACATTAATTTGAAATAAGATGCCTCTAGATAAAAATTGTCATGGAAACTTGTCACCCTTCTTCCATCTTCTCTTTATATCTCTTATATTGTGTTCATATTCTTCCTCTACTCAGTGTAATTTCATAATAATTTTGTATTTTCATGTCCTCGGGCCAAACATATGGCTCTACTTTTCATCCTCTATTTATATTCTTCCCATTCCATCATTTTCCTTTTGTTGCTCTCAATATCCTTTATCTTATCCTTTTCTTCTTTAGAGAATACACCAAGACTATTTTGTTCATATAGATGGTTATTATTTATTCAACTTCTTTCACATACTATTAAGATTTAAATATTTTTTCTCAACCCATGCTATAATTACCCTCTTAAATATTTTTAAGGTTTCCAGTGAAATAAAACATTGTAAATCCCAAATTGATAGGGTTGAAATGCTTCCCAAGCATCATAAATTCCAAATTGATAGGGTTGAAATGCTTCCCTTGTTTCTTGACCAACTTTATAAACTATTCATTTTGATAACCAAAATGGATTAAATTTGAAGGGCCTTGCTAGTTTTTCATCATCTTTCTCTATCTAAAGCATAATTTGTAATTGATTTGATCACCCTAGTAGCAACCCATTAACTAACTCTATTTTATCTAGTAATAACCTCCCAACAAATTAGAAACCTATCAAATCTTTTAGAAATGCTCTCTTCTCCCACTTTGAAATTCCTCCATGTGGGCATAAGTTTGACAGGTTCCACACTGTAAAGACCAAATTCTTCAATCTTATGTAGGAAATATTATATAATATTGTCCATCCTTGTTGCCTCCCTCTACACTTCAAATCCTCTACAACACTTACATCTTCTTTATTTAGGAAATCCTTACCAAAGATATCACTCCCAAAAACATCCCAATATACATATGGACCATATATGTTTACCAAAGAAATGGTGTTCCATATCTTTGGAGAATGTTACTATAATTCAATTCATATATATTCAAGAATCAAATATGGGTTTATTAATTGTAAATATTTTTTCCATCCAAACACCACCTACCTAGATCTATCATTGGACTCTAAGTCTAAAAGGTACTAGTTCTTCATAAAGGTATACAAATTTCCATTTATTTTCTCTCCCTCAACCATAGTCTCTTGGATCATGAAAGTTTTTTTGGTTTATGTGTATTTACCAATAATCCTAGGATTTTTTTAATGGGATGAGTTGAATCCCCTAATGTTAGAGAGAAAGTTATCACGGTTTAAACTTGCTAGGGACCAACCCAACTCTAAGGACTCCTCTTATTGTTTGTTGTTTCCACTCATTATCTCTCTCTCTCTTTCTCTATGCCATGTTTAGGATGGATTTCCTTCCTGGAGTTGTGAGTCTAAATACATGTCCTAAATATAAACGAAGACCCTCTTTTAACTCATCCATGCATGTTTTCTCCCATGATTTTTCAATGATTTCAATTGGTATTTGGGAGGTTTTTTAGTACTAGGAGAATCTTACAACTACCTAGATAAATCCCTCCCCACAATTTACAACTACCTATATAAATCCCTCCCCACATCTTAAAACTACCAAGGTAAATACCCTCCCCCCCCCAACTCAGTGACGTTTAGGGACGGAGGTTACTCTCCTCCTTTCGGCTCAGTGACAGTTAGGGATGGAGGTTACTCCCCTCCTCCCACAGGATCTTTGCAATGATTTTCACTATATCAAGCAAAGAGGTCTTCCTGAGTACTTCCTCAATCACTCACCAACCTCGTTTATCAGCGTGTATCATAATTCTTCTAGCCATTTCCTGTGACTAGAACACACTCATTTCTTAGTTCTTCCTCAAACCCGAGAGCTTAGTCCCTCTTCTCTACTACTCTTCGCATGCCTTCCCCTACCCACCACACCTTCCTTTCTTTACTTCCTCAGCAAGATTGCATGTGGCCCGAATTCCCAATCCGTGGTCAAGTCTGAAAGCCTTACAGATGGGCACTCTGCCCCATCCCCTCATTAACTCTTGAGGAGGTATTCCCACCTACCAGCCTTACTGTAATTCATTTATGGATCAGAGGATTGTTCTAGTCATGAGCAATTAAATCCAACAAGGTACTGGTTTGGTGGGGGTTATCTCAACCATTCCTAGTTACCCTCACCATATCTTTCATATCATCCGTGGTTTATCTTGGAAAACCTCCCTTTCAGCAGTTATGCAACACTTATCCATTTTCTATTAATAACAAAAATTTCATATATTGACCTTTTATACAAAGGTTCATCAAATCAAGCATTCACACATATCGAGTTTTCCATAGTCTCTTGGCCAATATAGTTATATTTACAAACTGGGGGAAACAAAGGTGTTACAATCCACTCCCCCTTAAAGGAATGTTGTCCTTGATGTTCTATATGTTAATGTGCTTTGTATATACAAAAGTAAATAAAAATGGATATGCTTGTTTCATGGCATCCTCCATTTCCCACGTAGCCTCATATGGGCCAAAGTGTTTCCACTGCACCTTGACCTGTGCAATGGTTTAGTTCTCGAGTGAGGTTTCCTTCCTATCTAGTATGCATTGAGGTTCTGGAAGGAATTCTCCCTTCAGTTCCACTTGAATCACAGACCAGTCAATTATATGATTAGAATCATGTACACATTTATTCAATAATGAAACATGGAAAACATTATGTTCCTTCACTGTAGGAGGGAGTGATAGCCTATAGGCTACATGTCCCACTCTATCTAATATTTCAAAGGGTCCACAATACCGGGGTGCCATCTTGGCAAAAGATCCTATTCTCAAGGAACTCTTCCTAGGTCTAATTATGAGATAGACATGATCTCTTGTCTCAGAATCCCTAGGAGTTCTCTTTCTGTTGGCGTAACTCTTCTGTCTATCCTAAGAAGTTTTCAAATTTTTCTTTATCTGAATCACTTTTTGTTCCATTTATTTTAGCATGTTGGGTCCGATTGTAATTCTATCCACTGGGTTACTCCAGCTTATTGGAATCTTTCACTATCTACCATAGAGGGCTTCAAAAGGGCTCATTTTCAATGACTCTTGATAACCGTTGTTGTAGGAAAATTCTACCAATGGAAGGTAGTCTTCCCACTTCCTAGGCTGATGCATTACATGCATCCTTAGCATGTCTTATAGTATTTGGTATACTCTTTCTGCCTGTCCATCATTTTGAGGGTGATAGGCTATGCTAAACAATAATTTAGTCTCAAAACTAGCCATCAAGGATTTCAAAAAGCTTGAAGTGAATTTTGTGTCTTTGTCAGATACAATTTCCCTAGACATGCCTTGAAGTCTGAATATCTCCTTAATGAAGATGTTGGAAATATATATTTCCTTGCAAGTTGACTTGACATGAATGAAGTGAGCAGACTTGCTCAATTTGTCCACCACTACCATGATGGCATCATTCTTCTTGGTCGATTTTGGTAACCACTGATGAAATCCATGGAGATGGTTTCCCATTTCCATTATGGAATTGGTAGAGGTTGTAACAACCCTATTGGGTGCCAGTTTTTTGCCTTAACTTGCTAGAATTATAGACACTTAGCTAGATAGTCAGCTATGTCCTTTTTCAATCTAGGCCAATAGAATTTTTTTCTAGTGGCCGTAATCATTTTCTAATAACCTGGATGACTAGTATATGGTGTCTTGTGTATTTCATCCATTATGAACCTCTTCAAGTAGTCACAACTTGGAATATACAAGCTTTTTATGTAGGTCAACATGCCTTCCTCAAGTATCTGATAGCCTTCATACCTTATCCATGTGGGCTCTTGATTTACGTATGACGTCACGGTATTGAGAAATGCATCTGTTTCTTGTGCATTCTTGACTCTCTCTCAGACATCCGTTTCACAAGTGCTTACTGTTGCCAGGTAAATCATTTTCAAACTTCTTCTAAGGGAATCGACCACCCTATTTTCCTTTCCTTTGATGTGTTTGATTTTGAAATCAAACTCACTAAGGAGAGTAATCCACCTAGCTTGTCTAGCATTGAGTTTTGGTTGATCAAGCAGGTGCTTCTACCCACAATGGTTTGTCATAAGTACAAATATCCTACCCAGGAGGTAGTGCCTCCACATTTTCAAAGCATGCACTATGGAAGCAAACTCTAGATCATGGGTCACGTAATTGATTTCATGCTCATTCAATTTTCTGGATTCGTAGCAAATTGCATGCCCTTCTTGCATAAGGAATCCTCTGAGTCCTTCCTTATAGGCATATGTACACACTAGGAATTCATCATCAGGGTCTGCAATATTCAATATGGGTGCATGGGTTAGAAGGTATTTCAGTTCTTGAAATTTTTCTTCACATTCTGATGCCCAAGTGAATTTATCCCTCTTTTTCTGAAAGGCGGTGATTGGAAAACCAATCTTGGAGAATCCTTTTATGAACCTTCTATAGTATCCTACTAAGCTCATAAAGGACCTGATATCGGATACATCCCTTTGGGTAGGCCATTCCATGATATATATGATCTTATCAGGGTCTACTGCCACCCCTTCTTCAAAAATAACATGGCCTAAGTAATGGACTTGCTTATGGAAAAAGTCACACTTGTTAAACTTAGCGTAGAGTTCATGATCTCTTGGTACCTGAATCACTAATTTAAGATGTTCTTCATGATCATCTTTGTTCTTGGAGTAGATTAGGATATCATCAATGAAAACCAATACAAATATGTCTAGGAATTTGATGAGTACATTATTCATCAAGCACATAAAAGTGGTGGGGGCATTGGTTAGTCCAAATGGTATCACCACAAATTCATAGAATGGATGATTTTAGGGGATAAATTTCGCTCATGGGCTAATTTTCCATGGTTTTTCCCAAAAACATATACGCTATTCTAAAAATTATTCGCCCAAATTATATAGGATAGAATTATTTTACCTTAAAAATCGCCAACATTTTATACAAACTATATAAAATCCTTATAAATTTGAATATTTTTACAAAAATATTGCAAACATTTTTTAATTTGCATATGAAGGATTAGTAAGATTCGCCAAGGTTTCTATATTTTAGAATAAATTTCCATCCTTAAAATCATCCCTGATTCATAGTGACCATACCTTGTTGTGAAAGTTTTTTTGTGGATGTCTTCATCCTTGATTCAGACTTGATGGTATCCGGGCCTTAAGTCAATATTTGAGAAAATGGAAGCACCCCTTAATTGGTCAAAAAATTCATCGATTCTTGGGAAGGGATATTTGTTCGTTATGGTTGTCTTGTTGAGTTGTCTATAGTCTATGAACAGTCGAGGTGTGCCATCTCTCTTTTTCACAAACAAGGCGGGTGCTCCCCATGGAGACATGTTGGGTCGGATGTAGCCTTTGTCCATCATCTCCTTTAGCTATAACTTGAGATCAACTAGCTCAAGTGTACTGATCTTATAGGGAATTCTAGACATTGGAACTGCTCCTGTTGCAAGTTCTATGGAGAAGTCAATGTCTCTTCTCGGAGGTAGGCCCGATAACTCTTCTGGAAACACGTATTTATACTCTCTTAGTATGGGGTGATCCTCTATGTTTGGTTTTTCATCCTCAACAGACTCAAATACCTGTATTGCATATATAGGACATCCCTTCCTACAATAATTTTTCATTTGGAGGGTCGATATTCATCTCACTGAGACAGGCCTTTGAATCCCTTGAAGGGTTATTTTTCTCCCTTCTTCATTTTCACACTCCAAAGTTTTATGGTAACAGTCCAACTTGGATTTATAAGTGGCTAACCAGTCCATACCAACCAATAGGTCATAATATCCTAGGGGAAGTATGTTAAGGGTCACTTGGGTGGGCAATCCATTCATAATGAATTGGCAAGCTGGTATGACCTCTGCTACTTTTATTTTGGTTCCAGTGGCTAGTTGTACAAACCATGGCTTAACATGTCTAAATAGTTGCAATTTACACTTATCAGCAGTCTGAGGGGACAAATAACTCAAATTAGAACCAGGGTCAATTAAAATAGAAACTACACGATTGGCGATCACACCTTCCATCTTCACCACTGAGACTTGGTGGTCGGTTTGGTTATTATCCAAGGCTGCATAAATCTATGGCATGATCCTAGCCACATCATTGACTATGGTAGCTTCTTGAATATTGTAGACTCTCCTACTATTTTTTTGTCTATGTGGACAATCCCTCAGTAGATGTTCTTCTCCACAACCCCAACATTTCAAGGGTTCTTTCTTTGGGTTATCAGTCTTTCCTAGGGTTGCTCCAAAAGGTTTATTTCCACTCTGGGAGGGAAATTTTGATGATTCACACTTCTAGTAGGAAGGATCATCCTAGAGTCCTTCCTATGTTTCTTAAATCTTAAGGATTTAACCCATTTATTCATGAATCATGAACTACTCTTCTTCTTGAAGTGTTTCTTAAACTGTTTCCATGAAAATTCCTTCTCATGGATTCCTTTCACATTCCTAAGTTCTTCCCACCAAATGGAAGCATTTCCATTCAGGTTGAATATGGATATTCAAGCCTTCAAGTTTTCAGAGTAGTCATGGACTCTGAAGTACTTCTTTAAACTAAGAAGCCAAGCTTCTGCCTCTTCCCCTTTCTCAATCTCTCCATTGAAAGAGGGTGGTTTTTCTTGAAATCTTCAGGATCATGAATTTTTGAATTATTTTTCTTCTTTCCTTTCCTTCGAGAATGTGAGCTAGCCTTGCTACTAGAAGATCCCTTGGAGTTGTCAGATTCCTCTCTAGAGGACTCTCTCGATGTGTCTCTTGCCTCCAGGTTGGACCTTCCTCTAGGTACTCATCTTAGTGTGGCCACTTATGGGACCATGTTTTCGTATCTTATGTATGCTTTGACTTCTCTTCATATGTCATCGGTCCACCTAGCTGGTTGTGGTTCCATGCTGCAATTGCCTTTGTATATCAGATAAGCTCTGCAACAAGACTGCATTAATTTTCGTTTTTTTTTCTTTCTCCTTTATCAACCTTTCGTTGTTGGCCTTACAACTCTGTAATTCGGCCATGAGGATCCTTACAATTTGAGCCAAATCTAGAGGGGTTTCCACCACCCTCCTTTCGTCATATTCTTCATCTCTATTGTGGGAGCCAACCCCCACTTCATGGCGCGTCACCATCCTTTATACTTGTAGTTTTCCCATGATTTACTAACTACTTGAGTGATGAGAAAACACTTATTGTTCACCAACAGTATATTAGTTTATGAACAACACAGATTTCATATTTCTTAAATACACACACACAGTAGAAAGTTTCATTCTTTTCTTCAGTAAACATTTAACCAAACTCTTTAGGAAAGAGGTAAGATAGGGTGTCACCCTTAAAAGTCCTTTAAATATTGTTTTTACGCAACTCGTCCATGAGCCCAAGCAGGCCAAGTGTTATAACCATGCTCTGATACCAATTTGTAACAGACCCAACCCCTAAATACTCTTTTAAGGCATGGGGCATCATAATTCCATTTTTCCTTAACTAATTCATCTCGGATCCTCTCTCTGAGATGATTCATTCCCTACTACTTACCCATATCTTTCTAATGACTGCTACTAGGCTCTAAAACGACCCTTGATTTATATCTTACGGCTTCCCTAAGTTCTTCGGGTGTTCATTGGTTGAGGGCCATGTGACACCCACGTGGATTCATCTCGTTCATATCATCTCTAGGTTCCTACCTCCCGTAGGGAAGGCCCGTCAATCAACCAATCTAACGAATGGCTTAATCTTGGTCTGAGACATAGGCTAGCGGGGAATTCAGTGTTCAACGATGAACATCTCTTTTTTGTCTACGCATGAGACCTCCTGGAGTCTCGAAGTCTCGAAGTCCCGTAAGCTTGACACATGGCTCTGACCTTCAGATATTTTGGTCTCTCTACAATGCTACACCCCAAATCCTTCGTAGTCCCGAAGTCTTGGACTCCCGGAGTTCCCGTCACTTCACCAACCACTTTGGCTAGGAGGGAACATACCATGAATTGACACGTAGGAGGGGTTAGGGTGACACATGTCACGTTCCAATGGTTCTATAGCATATGTGATATGAATGAATCTAGGTGACATGTGACATGTCAAACTGGGGTCCACATCACCCTGGATGATGTCACCACGCCACGTCACTCCAAAATGACAACCTTCTAACATCCCTCAAATGTCACGGTCGAGATCCGGCCACGTAGATCCATAGATATACAACTCTTTTTACTTTGGGGATTCAATGTTTGGGAGTTTTTTGATGCAAAATCCTCTTTTCTCCCAGATTTCCCGATCTCCAGACTAAAGGATCTAGCACCACGCGTCCCCTGTATATCGATGACTGAGAGGGATCCCGAAGGATCCTTATATCCACGGTCCACATTACTTAGTGACTCCAGCCTTAAGGGATCTTAATGTCAGTCTCCCCCTATTTCTCCCAAAATGGTTAACATCGGGCTGACCTTCTCATAGATCTGACGTCTAGGAAAGAAACTGAAGGATCATGTGATCTATGGTTCTGGTTACTTTGTTCTTCCAGCCTTCGGGGGTTTTTCATTTACTACCACTCCATTCTCCCAAAGAAGGACTTCGCTAAGGTACCGTGTGTGTGTCCCTCATCCTGGATGATCGAATGATAGGTGGGTCTCCTAACGATCTCCCCAAATATACGACTCTCTTTTACTTCGTAACTATTACTTTTGGGGAGTTTGATGCTATAGCATATCCATTCTTCCGAAGTGGAACTTCGTTGAATTCGTCTTGGTGTAGTCCCAATGACTAATGGAACCCATGAAAATTCTCAATCGATGGCTCATGCTACTTATCAATAGTGAGTTAGATCTCAATTTAGTTGGTAATATGAGTTCATATAACCACTAGGGAAACCATCAATTTTTGGTCAACTTGCCGGTAACTGAAACTCCCGGTTACCTTGTGCTAGTTGATGACTAGTAGGGTCGACAATACCTCGAAGTCCCAGACCTCCAGAGCTCTGAATCCAGAAGGACTTAGCTCCCTTATATTTAGCCTAAGGTTCCTAGGTGTTGTTCATATGGGTTCTCCCGAACAGTTCTCGTCCGCTCATCTTCCAAATGAAAGGATCCTCCCTTTCAAGACTTAAATCTGACTATCCTTCCTACGATACATCATGAATTTTTTAAGGACTTGGGCATGATATCCTAGTCACACAACAAGGATTCTAAAGGAGATAGACCCTTCAGATGGACAGGGCCAGATTGACGCAATACTTTCTATCTTGACCATCCTAAAAGTTTATGGCCCAAGACACCTTGAAGGCTAAGTTGGGGCATATGGACAATCGACCAGAAGCATAAGTTCAAAAGAAGACAAATGCATACACATATCTTGACCATTTCAATACATAAACCATTTATAGATATATAAATACATGCATTCATCCATTATTCCATTTCAATGCATAAAGTATGAAAACACTTATCGGAACCAGAAGACATGATGGGACTGCTCAAAGAGGTTCTTGTTTCCACCCAACCAAAGGCTCATTCACTCATAACAAATTTACCATTTCCCACCCCTGAGCTAGACCATGATGCTTTGATATATAATCCTTTCTTCCGGCTCAACAACAGTTAGGGACAGAGGTTACTCTCCTCCTCCCAGCTCAGTGACAGTTAGGGACGGAGGTTACTCTCCTCCTCCCAACTTAACAACAGTTAGGGATGGATGTTACTCTCCTCCTCCCATCTCAATGACAGTTAGGGACAGAGTTTACTCTCCTCCTCCCAGCTCAACAACAGTTAGGGACGAAGGTTACTCTCCTCCTCCCGCCGGATCTTGGAAATGATTTTCACTATACCAAGAAAAGAGGTCTGCCTGAGTACTTCCTCAGTCACTCGCTAGCCTCATTTATCATCTTGTATCATAATTATTCTATCCATTTCCTGTGACTAGAACATGTTAATGTCTTAGTTCTTCCTCGAACCCGAAATCTTAGGATCTCTTCTCTATTTCTCTTTGCATTCCTTCCTCTGCCCACCACACATTCCTTTCTTGCCTTCCTCGGCAAGATTGCATGTAGCCTGAATTCCCAGTCTATGGCCAGGTTTGAAATCCTTACAGATGGGTGCTCTGCCCCATCCCCTCATTAACTCTTCAGGAGGTCTTCCTACCTACCAGCCTAACTACAATTCATTCATGGGTCATAAAACTATTCTAGTCCTGAGCAATTAAATCTAACAAGGTACTGGTTTGGTGGGGGTTATCTCAACCATTCTTGTTTCCCATTATCATCACTTTCATATAATCTGTGGTCTATCTTGGAAAACCCCCCTTTCAACAATTATGAAACACTTATCCATTTTCTATTAATAACATAAATTTCATTCATTGACCTTTTATACAAAGGTTCATCAAATCAAACATTCACACATATCGAGTTTTCCATAGTCTCTTGGACAATTTAGTTATATTTATAAACTAGGGGAAATAGGGATGTTAAACCACCGGTGAATGGAATTCCATAATACGACCCATCTCCCCCCAGCCTCTTCATCTTGGAGTAGCTAGAGCTCATTTTCGATCTCAAAAGATACATGGAAGACCAACTTCATCTGGACACTGCAAGATACCAAATATATAAAATATGCAGAACAGAAATAAAATGCTAGAAATGGAAAAATAACAGTAAAATATCCATCATAATCTTCACAATAACACATAAATGATATAAGAATAGCAATAGAAATAGCACTTTGATTCAGAAAGCAAT
>WSFP011385606.1:0-28867 GCA_009831015.1 Picea engelmannii | reverse complement strand
TCTTAATGAAAGCTTCCTAGAGAAGCTTGGATACCTTGTCTTTTTTAATCCCCATTTGCATCCATGTGCTATGCACATTATCAATCCTTATCGATATGAGAATTGACATTGCATCTTCTATCCATAATTAATGAGCTTAGATCTCATTCTCACCATAATGTGATTCAATTTTATTATACTTTCCTCCACTCTTATCTTTGCAAAACACCAAAATAATTAGTCATGGTTTATGAGTGTAAATTGTAATCGCATTGAAAATTTGTTAGTAATATTAACTACAAACATGTGGTTTAATGATAATTATGAATAACAAAGAATAGACATCGATTGGACCCAAGGAAATGAGGTCATCTCCCTTTTACCATGTTCACATATTTGATCTCTATAAAGGTCTCTGACATGTTGCTTGATAGTTATTTTTTTGCATTGGTAATGTTATGTGTGTGTTTGTTATCAGCCATGGCATGGTTATATAATTCATATCTAATATTTGATTATTATTTTAGCACATTTGACATTGGTTTCTCGATAAATTAGTATGCAATTCATTGTTGAATAAATTATTTCCATTGATGTGAAAGGTAAGTATTCAAATGAAATGTGACTTTAAGAAATACAAAGTGGAAGTGGATTAGAAATGAAGCTACATGAAAGTGTATTAAATATGAAGTTACGTGAAACTGGATTAAATATGAAGTTATGTGAAAGTGGATTAAAAAGTGAAAGAGGATTAAACATGAAGTTATGTGAAATTGTATTAAAAATTAAAAGTGAATTAAAAAGTGAGTTAAAAAGTGAAAGCGGACTAAAAGTGCAGATGGTATTTTCACATGGTTTTAAAACCCATGGTGGTATTTTTCTCATGGTATTTTGAAAAGTAAATTAAAAAAAAAGGAAATTAATTATTTATTTGATGAAGGTTGTGTCTTTTAAATGCACATGACTTTTCATGTAGACTTGATGATAAAGTATAAAAGGAGAAGAGGATTGTGAGAAATAATGGGTGAATAGCAGAAATGTAATATGTAAATATGAGAATATGATATGGGAAAAGATTGAATATTATTTAAAAAGGAAAGAGTGACAAAGTGTGTGACAATAAAACTAATAGGTATTGTGAAACAAGAAGGATTGAATTCTACATTGATATGGTGAAAGAAGAAGTAGTTTGCGCAGAGAAAATATTATGAAAACAAAAGTGACAAGCACAAATCAGATTTGGTGAAGGCAGAAGTAGCAAGCAGACCAATGAACGAAATATATATGAAGAACTTGTAAACTTGTAAGTAGGTTGGTGCCTACAAAACAAATAGTTGTGGGGAATGGTGTCTTCAGTAGATCGATACCTACAAACAGTAGAGTGGATCGATGTCTCTAGTAGGTTGGTGCCGACAAACAATATACAGTATTGATGTCTCTAGTAGGTTGGTGCCTACAAACAATATACAGTATCAATGTTTCTAGTAGGTCAGTTCCTACAAAAAAATGAAGGGATTAGTGCCTCCAGTAGGTTGGTGCCTACAAACATTTGTAAAAGTAGGTTGGTTCCTACAAATTTATAAAAATAATTTTCAGTGGTTTTCTCTCGAAAGGGTTTACACGTAAAATATTGTGTCTTCTAGTTGTTAGATTTATGTGATTGCTTCATTATGGTTTATGAATGTTAAAAAATGGATATCTTTATATTGAGTCACTCCCCCCCTCTCTTAGTATAAGTGTGTGCTCAACAATTAGTATCAAATCCAAAGGTCACAGGTTTGAGTCTGATCGGTTGGTGCTAAGTACCTCCCTTGGTGCTAAGGGGGAGATTTTTGACTTGGTGGTTAGTACCTCCTTTGAGACTCGTGACATGGTTTAATAGCCTCTCATGGATCCCTTAACTCTAGCGGTTTTATTGGAAACTAATAGGTCATCCTTTTGGTTTAATGGAAGAAGTGGGCCAACAAGTGGTATTAGAGTCAGTTCCTTAAAAAACAATCTAACCACTAGAAGGTAGATCTTAGGAGCACACATGGCTGGTCAATAAGGTTTCTCTACAAACAAGCATCCATTATTTGACAGAACAAACTCTTCCTTCTGAAGTATAAGGATGCAAACATATCTAATGTCCCTTTGTTTTTATTTGGTAATCGGTCATGACTATTTATACATCCCCAACAACTCCACCAACAGATTTGATCGAGAAAAAGGATAGTGAAAATGATGCAAAATCCATGAATTTCATCTGGCGTGGTCTACTATAATCAATTTTTTTAAAGTAATGCATTTCAAATCAACGAAAGAAATTTGGGACAAACTTCAAAATATCCATGAAGATGATGACAAGGTCAAGAAGGCTAAGCTCCAAATTCATAGAAGAAAATTTGAGAGTCTGAATATGTAACATACCCAATCACCAGGATGGGCCATGCTACCTCAAAACACCAACCAAGAACGCTATGAATATAACTTGGAACATACTCGGTACAACAAATACCAAACTAATTTTCCCAGGTGTTGATATGAAACATACCCATTTCTCGTGTACTTCTAGATTCTCCCTCTTATATTGATTATGAATTTTTATTCCATTCTTTACAATAAATAAACATGGATTCAACACATGCAATTAAAAAGAACATGCTAAACCATCCAAGAAAGGACCATCATTCCATGCACAATAAACAACTAGAAAGAATTCACAAATAAATACATCTTAGAGATAAATAAATACACAATGGAATATACATTTGCAAAAAACACAGAGAGAAGTTATCTTTTCAATTAAACATTCAAAAATTGGTTATAGACCAAGGACATTCCTCCAAACCATATACTATGTTGTTCATTATTTCTCAACAACAGTGTCACCCCTGAGGCACGGCTACGAGTCCACAAGGATGGGTCCTAGGAAAAATCTATAAAAACACCAGTTAGCTAACAAGATCTCATGTTTTCCCAACCACACAACAATCCTAATTTCTATCTCTCTTCCCTTCATCTTGCACAACACAAATAAATTAACCCCTTTATCTGCCATGTAGTCCCTTAGGTTGTTCCATTTATCTCCAGGGATCCAATCCTACTGGTTAGAAAATATCCATGAGGAAAACTCCAAAGATTCTCAGTTGTGGACAGTTCTTTCAAAAATATCATCAATCCCATACACATTGGCATCCATTCCCTCTTGGAATGATCAGTAATTCCTCACAACCATCTAGCAATGTCTCTCTACCTCTAGCCATTCATTTTCATGCCCAAACCATGAGCACATGAATAAGAAAGAATGAGGAAGATGAGTGATTGAATAACAATGAATTAAGAATGAAAATGAAAGAGTGTAAGAGTGAACCCCCAAATATACCAAAGAGTGGTTTATATATTTACTTGGAAATCAAGATCTACATGGCCTCCCCCAAGAAACTTATGTAACCAATTCCTCAAATAAAACCAAGATGGGTAATTAAAATATAACAAAAAGACTTATCCCCTTTATCCCCCTCTCTCATGGAGTCATAGCCCCCTTACATATTTTCCTTGTCTGTCATGCAACTAGGGATGTATTTATTAATGTATTCGAATTATTACATTTCCTAGGTATTCCGACCCCTTTTCAAATTTATGGGCTCACCATCCTAAGTCACATTTACATAATATGTTCTAGTTCATAGGGATTGAAACTGGGGTGTTACATGCCCCTCCCCTTACTTTGGAACTGTCCTCAGTGCACAACACCATGCCGATGTTTTCATATTAAAAAGATATACTCTTCAACCTTTAATCCACGCAATTATTCTAACCAAACTCTTATATACATAGGCACTTTGGCCTAAAAACATGCATACATAAGCACTTCGGCCCAAAACATTTATAATGATTTTCATAATTTATATTTCATGCAACAGTTCTAACCAACAAGCTCCCCTTCCTCATCAGTTGGCACAACCCAAGGAGTGTAACCCCTTCTCTACTCTGCAGTCCTTCAGGTTGTACTACTTCTCTTCAGGGCTTGAGTGCACTCGACCGAGAATTTTTAGAGTTGCACGTCCAGGAAATTTAGTTGCAACAAGTCCATTGGACTTTCTTCATTCCATGCCTTATCCTTGAGATAAATTTCCCTCTGGTGTTCTTATTCCACAGTTTCCATCTTCTATTAGAATATTCACCAATAATGAGAGGGTGGAGTGAACCAATATTGAACACTTTTTACCATTTTTAACTTTAATGACATTATGTAAACATTAACCATTAACAATGCCATTCATCATCACAAAAAACCATACAAAGAACACAATGATTTTTGAGTGGACAACCAAACATGAGAAAATCATGGAATTCTTTTCTTATATCATGTTAATATTAAATTCATATGAAGCACCAACTTCCAATATTCTCCAACACCAATTGGAAGGAGGCACCAATCCCTTATCTTTACCAGCTCCAACTGGAAGGAAGCACCCACTCCATAAACTAGAGGCACCAACCTGCTAAATGAAGGAACCAATTTTCTCAACTGAGCACCAACTCAATAAGATACCACCAATCCAATAACTTCATACACATAATACTTCTTGTAGATTTTTAATGACAAAAATCAGCAAACTGAAATTTCTGTCAAACACTTAGCAACCTAGAGATAATTGTCTTGCATGAAATTATAAATACCTTAAACCACATTAAATAATTACCATAAGAAGAAATACACATTCCTAAGAAAAATAGTAGCGGAAATAAACACAATGGACAACAACCCATAAAACTCAGAAATTTAGGCAAATGCCAAGGAAAATGCCAATGTGGGGAAACCCAACGAGAGAGAGAGATATTATTATTCAGCTTCAGAAAAGTACAGAGAAACATCAACTAAACATTTCCAACCAAGGAAAATACCTCACAACACCAAAACAATCCCACTAAATTCTTCCTCGATTTCTGTGCCAATAGTCAGTTGTATAGACTATTCCATACGGCCCAAAAACAACAAATAAAAGTCTGAAATTTTCCTCGAAAACTATGCCCAAAAACTTCCTCACTTTTCGCGCCAAATCCGTATTGTTGTATGCACTGTATGGATCTATACAGTATAGCCTCCCACAACAGAAAAAATAACTTAACTACAAAAAATAAAATATTTCCTTCGGATTTGTGCCCTAGATCCCTTGGAAAATGTGCCCTCTTTGTTTCTCACTTTCCTCTCTCAAGCTTACTCAAAAAATATCTCTCAATCTTCTCTCAATGTGTCTTGCACACTACCCAATGCATTCTTTTATAAATCTCAAAATGACATTTTCCATCCAAAGTGTCTTTTCACCTTCTCCAACCCTAAATTTAAAGGCCAAGATTAGATCTTGCCTTTTTCAAGATCAAGGGTCATGATCCATTCTGTCCAAAATGAATCACTTAAAATATTAAAGTGATTTCACTTTATTACATAAGTGCTTTATGAAAATAAAGTCACTCTAAAATTAGAAGGTACACTTTATTAAAAGTCACTTTAATAAAAGAACCACTTAAGACAACTTTATAAAAACTCATTACAAAGTTAAGTGCTTGGTAGTGTAAACATGAGGTAACATCCGCATATAAGAGAAAACATGCAGAGTACCTCCCAAGATAAAAATATAACACTCCCTCTTAGTGAGGGAAGTACTCGCTGCCACCACTATCATTCAGTTCCATCATATTGTGCTTTGTAGGAGATCCCTTTGAACCTAGAGCCATCCTCGAGCCATCCTCAACACTTTCACAAAACTTGAACTAGAAGATCTTCTCCTGGCAACATCCTGGAACCCTGAGCTCACTTCATCTTGAGCATTGGTTCGACCAACCTGAGCATTGGTTCGACCAACCTGACTGATCCTTTTTCCAATGCTCAAAAGAGACTTGCTCTCTTCTCTCAGAATGTAAGACTAAATCCTTAGTGCCACCATAGTCTCAGAAGCCTCCTCATGCTTCTCATCCGATGTTGAATCATACACTGAAGGTTTTCCTCTGAACATATACAACATGTCCACTCGGTTATCGATCAGCTGCAGCTTTACCGGGTCCACTCCCTACCTGTAGATAAAGACATGCTCCCTATTGAACAATATTAAATATCCTACATCCTCCAAGGCTGAGACTGAGAGAAAGTTAACCCTCAACCCTGAAACAAAGAGAACTCCATCAAGATCCAAGAGTCCCCCAAACTCGAGTTGTAATCTAACATTCCCAACTGCACGTACAACTTTCTCCATACCACCTTCATTTACCACCTGTCGGCCAGGACCAATCTCTGTGAAATATAGGAATACTCACCAGATTCTCGTCATGTGGCTAGAGGCTCCACTATCCACAATCCATCTGATATCACCTCCAAATCCTTCACTTTTGACACTAGAAACTATGGTCACCATAGAAAATTACTTTTCGTACTTTGAAGCAAAGTCCTCCATGGCTGTTGTAGAAACTGTCTTGGGCCCCTCTGATTTCATCTTCTTCTTCCTCTCAGGACAATCAGAGGCAAGGTGCCCCAACATGTTACAACAATAACATCTGACTTTACTCAATTCCCTTCCAAAACTTCATTTCTTCTTTCTCTTTGCAGTAAGAGCAACATTCTCATCAACTTTGTTTCTCTTATGTTCACTTCTCTGAGATCTTTCTCAGATCTCTATTGAGTGAAATCATCCCACAGTCTTCTCCAATTTGGTAGATGCTCACGTCCCACACACTTCAGGAAGACTTCCCATTCTTTGGTGAAGCCATTTAAGGCTATCCTCACCAACTCAGAATCTGTAATGAACTCTCCAACAATAGCCAGCTCATATTTTACTTGAGCCACCTGGGTAAGATAAGAAGAGACACTCTCCTCCTTACCCATATTGGTATCATGCAGCTTATCCTTCAAGGCCATCTTTCGGTTCTCGTTCTTCACCTCAAACACATTTTTAAGTGCATACCACATCTCCTTGGCAGTAGTTTTCTCAGCCAAGTGTGGGATAAGGTGATCCTTCACCCCATCCAGAATAATCCTTTGAGCCTTGTCTTCCTTGACCTCATGTAAGTCCAAAGTAATAGGATATGTTGTGGTAGCTGCCACAACAGAGTTGACATAGTTACAAATTTTGTTCTCCTTGAGAACTGCTGATAATCAAACCTTCCACTATAAATAGTTGGAAATTCCATCCAACCGATCCTCATATCTAATGCTTGTAGCCATATTCCCTGTCACAACTCAAGAAAAAAAATCACACCCTTTTGCCCAAAAATCACACTGCCCACTGTCACTTAGAGACAAAGCTCTGATACCATGTAGATTTTTAATGACAAAAATCAACAAACTGAAATTTTTGTCAAACACTTAGCAACCTAGAGATAACTATATTGCATGAACTTCATAAATTCCTTAAACCACATTCATAAATTACCATAAGTAGCAATACACAATGCTAAGAAAAATAGCAATGGAAATAATCACAATGGACAACAACCCGTACAACTCAAAAATTTAGGCAAATGCCAGGGAAAACCCCAATGTGGGGAAACCCAATGAGAGAGAGAGAGAGAGAGAGAGATTATTATTCAGCTTTAGGAAATTACATAACAACAACAAATACACATTTCCATCCAAGGAAAATACCTCACAACACCAAAACAGTCCCACTACATTCTGCCTCGATTTCCATGACAAATCTGTATTGTTGTACGACCTGTTCCGTACCTCGATTTATGTTCCAACATTCAGTTGTACGGACAATTTCGTATGGCCCAAAAACAACAAACAAAAGTTTGAAATCCACCTCAAAAATCGTGCCCAAAAACTGTCTCGATTTCCATTCCAAATTTGTACTATTGTACGAACTGTACAGATTGTACGAAGCCGTATAGTACGACCTCCCACAGCAGAAAAAATAACCTAGCCACAAAACATAAAATATTTCCTTGGGATTTGTGTCCTATATCCCTTGGAAAACATGCCCTCGTTTCTGCTCACTTTCCTCTCTCAAGCTTACTCAGAAAATCTCTCTCAATGTGTCTTTCACACTACCCAATGCATTCTTTTATAAATCTGAAAATGACATTTTCCCTCCAAAGTGTCTTTTCACCTTCCCCAACCCTAAACCCAAAGGCCAATATTATATCTTGCCTTTTTCAAGATCAAGGGTCATGATCCATTCCCTCCAAAATGAATCACTTAAAATATTAAAGTGATTTCACTTTATTACATAAGTGCTTTATGAAAATAAAGTCACTTTAAAATTAGAAGGTACACTTTATTAAAAAGTCACTTTAATAAAAGAACCACTTAACAAAACTTTATAAAAACTCATTACAAATTTAAGTGCTTGGTATTGTAAACATGAGGTAACATCCGCATACATGAAAAAACATGCGGAGTACCTCCCGAGCTAAAAATCTAACACTTATGACTTCACCTGCATGCTTCATTCTGTATACAATCCTTCAAAACCTAATAATCCTCATCACATCATTCCCAAAGTTTAATCACTGATAGAAACATCCATTCATGGAAATGTCCATTAACGGAAACATCCACTCGTGGAAATATCATGAAAACATCTCAACCTCATAACAGTGCATATAACAACATCACAACCTCATAGAATACCTTAAGAATAAGAAAGACCTTAAGTGAATCCTTTAGAATTCTCTTGCACACATGAAAGACAACCCAACACCTTGAGCACGCCTCAAACTTGATTTATTTGTTATTTTCACCAAAAATGTGAAATTCTATCCTATGTTTGTAGTAATTATGTCCCCCAAAATTAGTTGATCTAACCTCTATTTTTTGGCTGGGTTATTGCATGGAAAAGCTCATATCTCCCCATTCATAGGGAGTTATAGGGAATTCCATATACTGTTGGAAATGCATCAGAATAAGAGTTCTAAACATGTAACTTGTGCTTCCATTTGAGTTAGTTATGTAGGGTAATAATTCCCTCAAACATAGGGTATCCAAATTGACTAAAAATTAATAGTTTCAACAATATCCATATTGCAATCTTTATCTTGGACATTTGTAGGCTTGTAATATTTATATTAGACATCTTGTGGGCTCCATTTGTGTACAAATCAAAGTGGGCATGTGGAAAAAACCACATGTTATGTCATCCTGTGAGGGCCATGATTAAAAGCTACACCATAAGGGGACCGGTTTGGGGTTATATAAATTTATGTCAAGGCTCCTTCAAGGCTCTTCAAGGCTTATTCAAGTGGACACATCATCATCAATTTTGGAAGCTTCTAGGATTTTATTTAGGGATTATTCTAAGGTTGAAATCAATGAAAACCAATTTTTCAACAATATCCTCATTGGAATTGATGGAAACTAAATAACACAATTGTGCTTCCCATGTCTTCATTCTCTGATACAAATGAATGTATTGTCCTCTTGTGATCTGGATTTTATGAGCGGAAAGAAATGAATACAGATTATTAAAAGATGATTAACATAGAACAATAGAGATACAGTAAAACTGGTTTTCTATTCAATAAGGAAATAAGATGAAATTGTAAAATGCAGTGGAAAGCAAGCTTGTTGGAATGGTGGCGACTTATCTCTGAGAAGAGATGTGATGGTTGCGCTCATTCACCAAAAGATGATTACAATGCGGATCTGAAGGCCTTTTTACAATAAACAAGAATGTCAAAAACCCTAGACATCCAAAAACCTAACCCTAGGAGATGAAGCGCCAAAAGTCATATGGGCCCCGTTTGGGTAAGTTAGTACATCAACTTCCCCGGGTCGTAACTTTTGCATACAATCTTCATTTTAGGCACAAGATAGCCTGTTAGAAAGGTATAGTTGAGGAGATTCATTTAGGGGTATTAATCATATCCTTTGGCTATCATTTAAAATCTCTATCCCGAAAAAACTTCATTTAGGCCCTCAAAATGGGCCCGAAAG
The DNA here is from genome assembly GCA_009831015.1 of Picea engelmannii. Classification (NCBI taxonomy): domain Eukaryota; kingdom Viridiplantae; phylum Streptophyta; class Pinopsida; order Pinales; family Pinaceae; genus Picea; species Picea engelmannii. Next base: position 18,975 of record WSFP011385606.1, on the reverse strand, counting down.
TTAAAAACGACTAAAAATAGTAAATTGCTAAAATTGCCAGAAAATTGTTTTGAGCGAGTTTGACAAGGTGGGTGGCCACTAATATCCACCTAGATCAATCCTCCATCATTAGGAATAAATTTTATCCCTTGCGTTGATTTCCCCCATCAGATGAGGAAATTTCTGTTGAATTTGGCCCCAGGTGAGCCACTAGCCCTGGTGCAGGTGTTGTCGTGGTTTGACAAATCGATAAAGATGGAACCTTTGTTGTTGAGTTCCCTTGATCTGTGTGTCCACAATCTGATCACTGGATACATTTTGCATGTACTCAGGGTTGATCTCTTTTGGTGTCAACCACTCTGCTATCTTGGAGGTGTCCAATAATGATGGGAAATATGGCCGAAGGAGAGCCACGTTGAAGACTGGGTGAAGGAAAAGGAAAGGGGGAATGTTGAGCTCAAAATAATTTTCACCCATAACCTTGGTGATGGTGTACAACCCATAAAAAAGTGGGTGAATCTTTCGATGGGGCCCTGTAAGGCATTCTTTTTGCAAGTGCAACCAAAATTTGTCTCCCACCTGAAACTTATGTGGCACCCGATGTTGATCAAGGCGTTGCTTATACTTGGCATTAGACTTTTGTAGATTATCCTAAACCTGGTGGAAGATGTGCTAGATCGGCTCAATGAACTGGGTGGCTTTGTCAGCTTCTAGTGGAGCAGGGGACGGGTCAACCGAGGTGGTCACCAGGGGTAGTGCAACATCCATGGGGCCCAATGGTGTGAATCCCAACCCCAAATGAAAGGGGTTGTGGCGAGTTGAGCTATGCAGGGCTCAGTTGTAGCTATGTTGGACATAGGTAAGAATCTCATACCATGTGCGGGGATGTTTTGAATTTTTCATTCGTAGGATATGTATGATCATCCGATTGACGACTTCAGTTTGGCCATCTATCTGGGGGTGGAAGGCAGTGGATTTGGTGAGCTTGGTATCCAGCAGTGACCAGAGGCTCGACCAGGATGTGCTAAGGAACTGACTATCACGGTCTGAGATAATGGTTTGTAGGATCCCAAAATGTACCCATACTCGTTCAAAGAAGAGCTTGACAATGTCTTATGTTGTGATGTTCTTCTTGCAGGCGGCTAGAATCGCCATTTTGGAAAAGCGATCAACAACCAAAAAAACATAGTCATTTCCCCTCCTGGTGGATGGCAGGCCTGACATGTAGTCCCTTGAGATGGATTCCCACATCCTTTCAGGATTAGGAAGAGGGGTGTATAGGCCCTCTTTCTTAGTGGTCGTTTTGGCAATAACACAGACAATGCAGGAACTGATATACTTGCCGACATCCTGTCAAAGTTTCGGCAAGTAGAAATGTTTCTGTAGCACTACAACTGTCTTTTCGACAGAAAAGTGTCTTGCCACCCGACTATAGTGAGCTTCCAAAATTAACTTCACACACTAGCTTGATGGAACACAAATATGGACCAGACGAAACAACAACCCATCTTGAATATGGAAATTAGCGACCACTGAGTTGGTGCCCAACATTTGGTAGGTGGTGGAGAAGTCAGGGTCTGTCTCGTAGAGGTGGGGCCATCTGAATGTCTCATGGCCACAAGATTCTAGTACTGTGGTGAGTGTCGTGATCGGAGGTCGGCTGAGGAAATCAACAACTCGGCTGGTACTTCCTATTTTATACTTGATGTTGAGGTGGAACTGTTGTAAGTATGTGGACCACTTCTAATCGAGGTCGTTCTACAATTTTCCTTGGGTATCCATGAAATCTAGTGACTTGTGATCAATGTTGATGACTTACTCCTTCCCAAGAATATAATGTCTCCACTGGCAACAAGCTTGTTGTTGGCACAGGGGAAGACCAAGGGTTCAATGCTACAAGAGCGTACCAACAGATCCCTAACTACCGATCGTTTCGACAACACCTGCGAAGTAGACGAAGTCTCACCTAAGGTAGAGGCAGGGGTGGTTGCAAGAATTAGGTGTCTGCAACTTTATTTGGGACACATATCTGTGATTATATCACTTATAGAGCACTTAGCATCGATCATTCACCAACAGTCATTCCTTATTATACTTCGCAGATAGCACAAAGCCTCACAGCATCCACTTAGATCTAAGGTATCTTAATACTTAGCAACAATAAATCATATTAGATCCATTAGATCAACACTAAGAATATCCATACATATCATATCTACTATTCATACACATCTAATAAGCACAAAGAATAAATATATCCATCTAAGTATATCAAAGCATTTAGAAAAATCATATATAAATACAACAAGTCAGGGCACAAAGAATAACACATAGATTTACATGGTTCACCCCCACCCTGGGGCTACGTACACCAACTCTTCTTCTTTATTATCATTGGCCAATTGGTTACATGCACAAATCCATAGAAACCCTTACTTCACATAGGAAAAAATATTTGTGCAACCCGCTAGATCCTTCTTCCTTTCTTTTCAACACAAAGCCTTCTATATCTTCACACAGGGACTTGCACTAAGCTCTGCAAGTATACAAAGAATGCACAAAGCTCTCGATCACACAGATCCCTTCTTGGAACTTAGCCTATATTAGATAGATACCATACAATCCTTCTTCCTCTACTAGATGCCTATATGTCTATTTATACATACAAAATGGGCCTAAACGTGGGTAAACCGGACCGACATCCCTTTCCCATTACATATTCCCAAAACCCAAAAAGGGACCTGAAAGTGTGTCGAGATCCCTTGATATCTACTTCGTCTGGTTCTCCATCTTAAATAGGCTGTCGAAGTCCCAAAAATGGTCAAATATGACCAAGTAGCTTCAAAACTTGGTCAAGGGCCAACAGGCCCCCAACACTCACCTGTGACTCGTCCCAAGTCACTATGGTCTGAGAAATTCCAACTCGAATGCCTCAAGCTTGGATCGAGCTGCTTCGACCTACTGCAATGCTACTTCCTCTTGCTCAGTGAATTCCTGGATCAGTACATCACTGACTGGTCCATCTAGGCGATGTTATGTTGCACTCACAACTTGTTCAAGTTCTACTCCTTGGCTTTCAGCTTCAGTGAACAGTTGGCATGCCTTCTCTTGCACTGGTTGAAGTCGTTGAGAGACTTCCATCACTTTACTCTGAAGTGTGTGTACCTGCTGCTGGGTTGTGTGTTTCTCTGGAAACCTCTTCATTCTCTCAAATTGTGACAAGACCTTTAGCTATGCCTATAATGTATCTTCATGCTTCTTCGCTTCTTGGAGTTGCAACTCCAATGCTTGTAACTCTAGATTCTATGTGAGTTTCTCATACGTCTTAGTGCTCCTAGAGATATATTTCTTGCACTCCAAGGAAATATCTTTCATACTTCCAACTGTGCTACAAGAATTTTCCTCTCTTAGGTCTCTGATTTCTTGAGGAGTCTCGGGAACAGTACGAAGTTTCAGGTCCGTGATGCACTGTTGAAGCTGCTGGATCACTTCTTCAAGTTGTGCCACCTGCTGTGGAATTCATTCTTTATCTTTCACTTCTATGATGGTCATAGAGCAAAGTTCTCTTCTAACTAGTTTCTTTACTTATAGTTTCTTTGTGATCAACGACTCCTTGCTTTGTTGTAGCTCTTCTTTCTTGTTGTCCCACTGTGCTTGAAGAGCAATTTTTTCTCGTTCGGCAGCACTGCGCTGCTCGACAAGTACTCCGTGTACCTGTGTCAAAGCCTGGATTTCTTGTGTTATCTCTTCCTGAGCTCATTGAAAGCGATGTTCAACTTTATTGACGATCTGGTGAAATTGGGCTGGTTCATCTCCTGGTTCTACTGTTTCTACTGTCAGAGGCATAGTGGAGACTATGCAGCTAGACTGGAGTTCTTGCTGCACTCCTTGGAGTTCAACCTCGATACAATTATACATCTGATCCTACTTCACCTCCTGCTTCTCTAATACCTCCTGTGAAGCATCGTTCACAACTACAATGATGAAATTAAAATCATTCAATGTGAGGGTAGTCCGCATCTTGGTTACAGGGGTTCTATGTTTCTTTTGGGAGGAAGATTTCGGAGGCGAAACCTTCCTTTTCTTCGACTAGTCTTCTTCATCCCTAGGTGGTGGTACTTTGCCTTTCTGTTGTTTAATATATGCGCCTTCTATGTCTTCACCATCAACCCCTTCATCTAGTGAAATGGATGCAGTCCTCACAGATGTGTTGTATACATCATGAACCTCTTCATGTTTCTTTTTCTTTCTTGGTATGGGTGTATCTTGCGCAACTTCTAGGTTATCTACATCGGAAAACTCCGCAGGGTTGGATGGAATAAGGAGGTCTGCCGACCATTCCTTAGTGATTTCCTCTAAGTCTTCCTCTGTTAGCTTGTAATATAACTACCACTTCTTGTTCATATCGTTAGAGTACCACAAGGTACTGAACTTCACAGCCAAAGGTTCGAAGGGCTCGATGTCGGGGAAGGTCACATCTTTTGGCATTTCCCATGCAATGAATGCGAATAGGATGAGAAGCTAGCTAAAATGGAACTCATTCCCTTGGTCTTGCGCTTCTCTGCAATCAACCTCCAACTGGTTTACAAGGTACTACAGCCAATTCATTTGTAGTCCCTCCATGCACTTTCCTGCGAGGTCAACTACGAATCCAGTCAATTGGGTGGGCCAGTTCTTGCGAACTATCTTCCATGTGATCAGCTGACATGTGAGGCACACTGCACCATTCTGGATAGAGGTTACCTTGTAACCTTGCGTGCCCTTTTCAACATCACCATAAGTATCTTTGATTCTCTGTGTTAATGCTTGATCTGAGGTCTTTCCAGGGTAAAAATCATGTGGGTCAGGGCCTTGCATGCTTAGCCTTGTGATCCGATTGATCAAGGTCGGATCCATAGTGATGCAACAGTTCAGCCATAGGTATTCGCTGTGATAGCACGATAATAGTAACTTTACACATGAATTCACCTCCTAATTTCGTCTGAAGTGTGGAATCTTCATCACATTGAGTAGTGTGGGTTGCACGAGGTTCTGAGTCCATGTCTACAGGATAATATTTGAATTCTTGCCTTTATTCCTGGTCAGATACGCGGGCCAAGCATGTTGTAAGCCTTTCTGTCGCCAAGGTTGAAGTCACTAAACTTCAATGCTACGAGCTTATCCTGGTCGACTCGAACTACACATATCTATTTCGGGAGGTACACTGTGACCAAAGCATAGTCAAAATCTCTAGGCACACTGTCTCGGTTGATGGCACCACTTAGAGGGGGTAGGTAGGCAGGTAGAATGCTCATAATCATCTTGGCATTCTCAATGTTGTCTATGTGCTTCGTTCTTGCCTCTGTCATGGTTCTGGAAGTTCCTGATCCATGAGCAGTCGATGGAGAATCTTGGACTCCTCCTGTTGATGATTCTTGCACACCTGCAGACATCCTTCTTTCCGACATGATTTTCTCGATCCTGAGATAAGTGAGTACTTCCTTCACATATTCTTCAAGTGCGCTAAGCTCTTCGGACATACGTGCTTGAAGTAAATTATCAAGGTCACAATGATCTTAGATACTACACAGGAATGAACAACAAAGGCGCGATGATCACTGTATACACTTTGTAGTCTATGGGATTCAAATTCTCAATTGGCAAAAGTGTTCTTTGGGCATGGCGTGACGAGATAAATAGGTAATCTTGGCAACGGTTTTCTTTGCAATGGGTATGGGTCTCATTAATTCATGTTATGTTTGTTATGGCGTGGTCCGATGGTCTGGTGATGAGCCATCAATAATTTTCGATCCATCCAAAGTGGCAGTCGAATGGGTATATCGACCTCTAATGGCTATATTGCCTCGCCATGACGAAGTGGCCTATGTCATTGTTATGATATCTCGACGAAGTTCAAATTATGCAAGTTTTCCTTCTGCAAGGCTCCCTCTGGAATATTCTATAACTTTTCAATATTAGACTTCTTCTTACTCAACTTTCTAGCCTTCTTCCCCATGAGCTTCATCTCGGTGGTTCTTTTCCCATTCTAATTCTTATTTTCCTTGGACATAGTCACTTCACGTTGTTGAGATTATTTCCTAGGACTCATGGTCAATACTCTTTCTATATCTAAGACAGATACTTCAATATTTTGTGAGTCCTCTAATGTTCTTTCATCTTTGACATCTGGGCTTCTAGTGTCAAATAGCTTCGATGTGTTCTATTGCTCTTCAATCAACTATGTGATCCTTCTGGTCATGAAATATTTTAACTCTTGTCTCTTGTTGGTGTCAGCTATTCTGCTACTTCTGAGGTGTCCAATAATGGTGGAAAATAAGGGTGAAGGAGATCCACGTTGAACACTGGGTGCAGGCCAAGGAAAGGATGAATGTTGAGCTCAAAATCATTATCCCCCACGACCTTGGTGATAGTTTACAACCCATAACGAAGTGGGCGAAGCTTCTGATGGGTCTCTGTAAGGTGTTCTTTATGCAAGTGCAACCAAACTTTGTCGCCCACCTGAAACTTATGTGGCACCCGATGTTGATCATGGCACTGTTTGTACTTGTCATTGGAATTTTGTAGGATATCCTAAACCTATTGGCAGATGTATTGGATCCTCTCAATGAACTTTTTGGCTTTGTAAGCTTCATTTGGATTAGAAGATGAGTTGGTTGAGGTGACCGTAAGGGGAAGTGAAACATCTATGGGACCCAATGGTTGGAATCCCAACCCCACCTGAAAAGGGTTGTGGCCGGTTGAGATATGTAAGGCTTAGTTGTAGATGTGTTGGACATAGGGAAGGATCTCATCCCATGTATGGAGGTGCTTTGAATTATACATGTGAAGGATATTCACAATCATTCGATTTACAACCTCGGTTTGGCCATCTGTCTGGGGGTGGAAGGCCGTGGATTTGGTGAGCTTGGTGTCCAGCAGTGACCAAAGGCTCAACCAGAATGTGATGAGAACTTGACTATCTTGATGTGATACAATGGTTTGTGGGATTCTAAAATGTTCCCAGACTCGTTCAAAGAAGAGCTTGGCAGTGGCCTCTACTATGATGCTCTTCTTGCAGGCAACCAAAATCGCCATCTTAGAAAAGCGATCAAAAACCACAAAAACACAGTCATTTCCCCACTTGGTGGATGGGAGGATTGACATGTAGTCCATTGATATGGATTCCCATGGCCTGTCAAGAGTAGGAAGAGGGGTGTACAGGCCCTGTTTCTTAGTGTTCAATTTGGTAATAGTTCAGGCAGTGTAGGACCCGATATACTTGTTGACCTCTTGTCGAAGTTTTGGCCAATAGAAATGTTTTTGTAGCAACGCCACTGTCTTTTCGACACCGAAGTGTCATTCCACCCGACTGTAGTGGGATTCCTAGATCATCTTCTCTCACTTTCTTGATGGAACATAGATATGGACCAGACGACACAAAAACCCATCCTGAAGATGGAAATTACTAACAATTGCATTTGCACCCAACATTTGGTAGGTGGTGGCGAAGTTTGGGTCTGTCTCATAGAGTTGGGGCCATCCAGAGGTCTCATGGCTGCAAGATTGTAGCACCATGGTGAGTGTTGTGATTGGCGGTCTGCTAAGGCAATCAACGACGCAATTGGTGCTTCATGTTTTATACTTGATGTTGAGGTGGAATTGCTGCAAGTATGTGGACCACTTTTGATGGCGATCATTCTGTAATTTTCCCTGTGTCTGCATGAAATGCAGTGGCTTATGATCAATGTGGATGACTATCTCCTTCCCAAGAATGTGATGTCTCCACTAGCAGTAGGCTTGCACAATGGAGTACATTTCTTTGTCGTAATTAGGGTACTTACAGATAGTATCTGATAGTGTCTCACTATGATAGGCCATGAGGTGGTTGTGCTGAGTGAGAGCGGTGCCCACATCATAGGTTGAAGCATCTATCTCGATCTCAAAGGGATGTTGCAGGTATGGCAGTGAAATTAGTGGGGCTAAGCATAAGCACTGCTTCAAATAATCGAACTCTTGTTGTTGGGACTGGCCCCATGCAAATTTTGCATTACTAACACCCTCTGTTTATTTGGCTGAGGGCCCATGCAATATGGGAGAATCCCAACACGAACCTCTAGTAGAAATTGGCAAGGCTCAAGAAGCTCTAAAGATCAGTGAGTGTGGTTGGGGCTGGCCAGTCACAGATGACTTGGATCTTGGATGGATCCACATGTACACCATATTGATGAATGATGTATCCTAGGTAATGGACCCTATCCATGCCGAGGGATATTTTTTCCAAGTTGGCATATAGCTTGTGTTGCCTCAGGGTGTGCAGAACCTGCTGAATATGCTACAAGTGTTCGGCCCAAGTCTTGTTGTAAATTGGAATGTCATCCAGATACACCACTACAAAAGTATTGGTGAATGGTCACAAGATATCGTCCATCATCCTCATGAAATTGTTTGGAGCATTTTTCAAACCAAAGGGCATGACCAACCATTCAAAAAGGCCTTCTTTTGACTTGAAGGTGGTATTCCATACATCTGTCTATTCTATTGGGATCTGGTGGTAGCCAGACTTCAGATCAATCTTACTGAAGTATTTGACCCCCGTGAGTTGACCAAGGAGGTCGTCGATTCGGGGAATTGGGTACCAGTTTCTGACTGTGATTTTATTCAGAGCTCGATAATCAATACAGAGTCACCAAGTTCCATCTTTCTTTTGTACTAGCACGACTGGGCTCCCACAAGGTGATGCATTGGGACAAATGTGCCCCTTGTGGAGCAGTTCTTGGATATCCCACTTCATCTCCTCATTCTCTAACAAAGAGCAGTGATAGACTGCCCATTGAGAAGCGGCGTGGATTGGGTCAGATCGATGGGGTGCTTCACCTAGCAATGTAGAGGTACCCCTATAGGTGAGGAGAGATATCTGAGTATTATTCCACGACCTTATCTACTTTCTTCTGCTATGTGGAGAGGTCGACCGCAGAGACCCTGGATGTGGATGTGATCTTTCACGTATTCTGAGAGAGAATCACAAAGAAGACAAACTTTCCCATCTGAGAGATGACCTTCTTGCATTTCTTAGCAGAGATCAAGGAAATAGAACTAGGTGGGACTGCCTCGGGTATCCTGTACAATTTCATGTTCGAATTAATAATAAAACTATGAGGCCTACACTCATATAAAACATGACATTTCCATAAATAAGATTGGCCCAAAACAACATCACAAACTTCGAGAGGAGAAACATCACACAATACCTTGTCTTTGAAGGGATTTATGTCATATGACAGTCGACACTGTTGGCTGACATAGAGATCGCTTCCTTGGTGGAGCCTTCCAATGGTGTAGGGTTGTGGGTACAACGTTGTTGGCAGGGCCAACCGCTTGATGACCTTTTCTAAGATGAGGTTCTTCTGGCTACCACTATCAACGATGAAGTGCAGTGGGGTGCATTTTACCCACATCTATGAATGGAAGAGGCGCTCTCCTTCTTTTGGCTCATCTGGGTCACCAGGCTAGGGCTTGGTGGTAGCAATGATGGCACTGGGTTCCATGTCAATGATCCATCTTCCCCTTTCTAGTTCTAGCTCAGAGTTAGAATCCACATTTGATTCAAAGGCTTTCACATCGGCCACCAGTGACTGCTTTGAGCGACAATCATCATTGTTATGCCAAGGGCTCTTATGGAATTCACACCACTTAACGTTATCTTTCTTTGTCTTTTCAGTGTCATTATTTGCTTGTGGCTTGGACTGGTTGTCCTGATACTATACATGTTTTCTCTGTCCTTTGTTCTATGGGTTGGGGCCGCCTTTTCGTGGATTTCATCGTGAGGGTTTCCTAGGCCCAAATAGCCGCATCTTTTGTTTGAGATTCTTCTCAATTTTGACGGCATATCTGTAGGCTGCGCCCAAGGATGAGATGTCCAGAAGTTCCATTTCATTCTAGATGTATCTATGCAGAGTACCGCGATACTTGAGCACAAAATGTCACTCCGAATATTTGACACCCAACATGGTGTGCAAGGTATGGAAGATATTTGTGAAATCTGGCACTGCTTGGTCTCTTTCTTTCCGCAGTGTGGTCCATTTGGTATGAAGGTCACCATAACTTCCGATAGGGTAGTATTGTTCCTTAATAACATCCCTGAAGGATTCCCAGGTGGCTATGACTGAAAATAATTAGGGTTCCTCTATTTCCTTTTGCTCACAAAAAGTTTCCCACCAATCTTTGACATGGGGAACGACTTTGAGGAGTGCAAAAGTAATCTTTTCTCTATTCAAAAAGTTATAGATAGACAAATACCCTTATAGTAGATTCAACCACTTGTCTACAACATATGCGTCTATATAACCTTCAAATATAGGAATATCGAAGTTTATTTGTACCTTGAAGGGGGCGGAACCTCCGTTCGAAGAAGATGCATCGCCTGTTGGTAGTCGCCGAAGGATTTGAGAAAAACTATCCATCATCTGGTTCCTCTGTTTTGTGAGGTCTTCCTCAATCAACATTTTGAATGGATATCCTGTCCCATCATATTTATTTTATCCTACCATGAGAGGTCGCTTGGGCATGTGAGATCTTTTTTCCTCAAGAGAAACAAGCTCGAGACCCAACTCTTTGTACTCCGACCTCGTTGGGGGCATGCATTAAGACGACAAGGAGCAGACCTCTATGATACCACTGATACAGATTTTATGAGAAGAAAAAAATGAATACATATTATTAACAAGTGCTTAACACAAAATAACAGAGATACAATAAAATTGGTTTTCTATTCAATAATGAAATAAGTTGAAAACTGTAAAATGTAGCGGAAACAAGCTTGCTGGAATGGTGGCGGTTTATCTCTGAGAAGAGATGTCAAGATTGCGCTTATTCACAAGAAGATCATTAAAATGAGGCTATGAAGGAAATTTTAAATTTCAAAAACCCTATACATCCAAAAACCTAACCCTAGGAGATGAAGCGCCAAAAGTCATGTGAGCCTCGTTTGGGTAAGTTAGTACATCAACTTCCCGGGGTCATAACTTTCGCATACGATCTCCGTTTTAGGCGTATGATAGCTGGTTGGAAAGGTATCATCGAGGAGATTCATTTTAGGTGAAAATTTGAAGGAAATTACATATTGAAAACCTGGTTTCCCAAAAAAAAACATCATTTAGGGCCTCAAAACGGCTCCAAAAGTGAAAACTACTAAAAATAGTAAATTACCAAAATTGCCAGAAAACTGTTTTGAGCTAGTTGAAAAAGGTGGGTGGCCACCGATATCCATATGGATCACATGAAAACCATGTCAATAAATGATGTATTCTAAGTAATGGACCCTGTTTTTACTAGATAAATCGATAATTGTGGACACTAACTGATCTCCCTAGATCCACCTAGATCTAGAACAAAACACACCAGAACATGACGCTTTCCTTAAGTTTTAAATATTGAATTTACTAACTAAAGAGGGATAGGTGAAATATCATTTAAATGTCTCTCCCTCTCGCCATCGCCATCCTAGCTCCGCTCCAACACTCATACAATGATGAACCTGCAAAAGAATGCAACCAACCAAAGTGATAGTAATAACATAAACTCAATATAAACCTATGTATGTGATCAAGGAATCATACACTAAAACACAACAATATTTATAGGAAAGAATCATATTACTGTATCATATTAAATGTGAAAGAGAGATTACAACCATGGCATTGATGTCGTAAGTTCCCTTCCAATTGTCCTTCGTTCCCCACACACTTCTTGCTCCAAGGATTCTGAAACCATGGATCTGATAGCTACTCACAATCTATCTTGACAAAGAAAATCTCAAAGCCACTCTAACCAAGCTAACAATCCCAAGCCAAAAAAAACTAAATTTTTCCATGAGAGCTCCTCTCCTTTTATAAGCTGAAGAGGATAAGGTGAGGAGGTTAAGATGATCCCACTAAATCATGAAAGAGAGTAAGATCAAAACCATTCAGATTCCACCTCACCATGGAAGTTTCTCCTTCTAGAAGCATCGAGAAGATGCTCGTTTTTCCCACGTATGAGCATTCTCGCACCCTTCTTATAGAGCAAACTGCAAACCTCTCGCAACCCAAATATGGTGTAGCTTGCAAGAATCAAGCATTCTCACACCCTGCCTATATAGCAACTTGCGAACATCCTCTTTAATAGGGTTTTTCCAAAGGAGAATGCAACTTCTTCTCTCAAGAAAAGTTCTTCTCCCTTCTTTCTTCAGGAACTTGGGCCACTGAACCCTTTGAAGGAAATAGATAGGTTTACATCATTAATGGTCATAGGGATGATGAAAATAATGTGTAACACTTGTCCATGTCGAAGGATCATTTTTCCAAGTTTGCATATAGTTTGTGCTATCACGCGGTGTGCAAAACCTGTTGAATATGCTACAAGTGTTCTACCCAAGTCTTGTTGTAGATCAGGATGTCATCGAGATAAACCATTACAAAACTATTTGTGAAAGGTCAAAGGATATCGTCGATCATCCTCATAAAAGTTGTTGGAGCATTTTTCAAACCAAAGGGCATGACCAACCATTCAAAAAATACATTCTTTTGACTTGAAGGAAGTCTTCCATACATCTGTCTGTTCTATTGGGACCTTGTGGTAGCCAGACTTTGGATCAATCTTATTGAATTATTCCCCCCCCATGAGTTGATCAAGGAGGTCTTTGATTCAGGAAGTCAGGTATCGTTTTGAACTGTAATTTTATTCAGGGCCCGGTAATCAATGCAAAGTCGCCAAGTCCCGTCTTTCTTCTTCAATTGCATGATTGAGATCCCACAAGGTGATGGGTTGGGACGTATGTTCCCCTTGTGGAGAATTTCTTGGATCTACCTCTTGACCTCCTCATTTTCTAACAGAGAGCAGTGGTAGACTGGCCCATTAGGTAGCGGTGCACCTGGGGTTAGATCGATGGGATGCTTAACCTGACAGTGAAAAGGTAACCTGGTAGGAGAGGAGAAGATATTTGAGTATGCTTCCATGACCTTGTCCCATTTATTCTTTTGTGTGTAGAGATCAGTCACGGAGGCCCTGGATGTGGTTGCGATATTTTGCTCACTCTAAGAGAAAATCCCAAAGAATAAAAATTTCCCAGTCTGATAGATGACCTTCCTGCATTGCTTGGTAGAGATCAAGGAAATAGCACTAGGAGGGACTACCTAGGGTATCATGTACAATTTATTGTTCAAAGTAATAATAACACTATGAGGCCAAGATTCATATATAGCATGGAGTTTCCATAAACAAGGTTTGCCCAAAAGAACATTACAAAATTCGAGAGGAGAAACATCACACAATACCTCGTATTTGAAGGGATTGATACTGTATGAAATTCGACACTGTTGAATGATGCAGATATCGCTTCCTTGGCAGAGCCATCCAATGGTGTAGGGTTGTGGGTGTGACGTTGTCAGCAGGGACAGTCACTTGATGACCTCTACTGAGATGAGGTTCTTCTGGCTACCACTATCAACGATGAAGTGTAGCGGGGTGCGTTTTACCCACATCTGTGAATGGAAGAGGTGCTCACCTTCTTCTAGCTCATTTGGTTCACCATGATGGAGCTTGGTCGTAGCAACTGTGGCACTGGGCTCCACATCAATGATTCATCTTCCCCTTTCTAGTTCTGACTCAGATTCAGAACCCACATCTGATAGAGAGTCTTTCACTTCGGCCACCAGCGACTACTTTGAGCGGAAGTCAGCAGTGTTATGCCAAGGGATCTTGTGGAAGTCACACCACTTCCTGGTATCTTTCTTTGTCTTTCCATTGTCCTTCCTTGCTTACGGCTTGGACTAGTTGTCCTAATATTGTCCATCTTTTCTCTGTCCTTTGTTCTGTGGATTGGGTCTGCCCCTTCCTGGCTTTTGCTGTGAGGGGTTCTGAGGCCCAAATTGTTGCGTCTTTTGTTTGAGCTTCTTCTCGATTTTGACAACATATCGGTAGGTCACACCCAAGGAAGAAATCTATAGAAATTCCATTTCATTCAAGATGTAGCTATTCAGAGCACTGCGATACTTGAGCATGAGATTTTTCTCTGAATCTTTGATACCCAGCTTGGTGTGCAAGGTATGGAAGATATTTATGAAATCGGGCATTGCTTGGTCTCTTTCTTGCCGTAGTGTGGTCCTTTTGGTATAGAATTCATGATAACTTTTGACAGGGTAGTATTGTTCCTTAATAACATCCTTGAAGGATTCCCAGGTGGTCGCGACTATAAACAATGAGGGTTCCTCTGCTTCCTTTTTCTCACAGAAAGTTTCCCACGAATATGTGACATGGGGAACGACTTTGATGAGTGAAAAATTAATATTTTCTCTATTCAAAAATTTATGGACAAACAAATACACTTCTAGTAGATTCAACCACTTGTCTACAACATCTGCGTCTATATGACCTTCAAATATAGGAATATAAAAGTTTATTTGTACCTTGAAGGGGGTAACACCTCCACTTGAGGAAGATGCATTTCATGTTGGTAGATGCCGAATGATTTGGGCGAAACTATCCATCATCTCATTCCTCTATTGCATGAGAGCTTCCTCAAGAAACATTTTGAAAGGATCCCTTGTCCCATAATATTTATTTTCTCCTTCCATGAGAGGTCTCTTGGGTGTGCAAGATCTTTTATCCTAAAGAGAAACAAGATCAAGACCCAATTCTTTGTATTCTGACCTCGTTGGGGACATGCATTAAGACGACAAGGAGAAGAACGCTATGATAACACTGATCTGGATTTTATGAGCTTAACGAAATGAATACATATTATTAAAGTATTCTTAACACAGAATAACATAGATACAATAAAATTAGTTTTCTATTCAATAAGGAAATAAGATGAAACTGTAAAATGCAGCAGAAAACAATCTTGTTGGAATGGTGGCAGCTTATCTCTGAGAAGAGATGTGACGATTGTGCTCATTCACCAGAAGATGATTACAATGAGGATCTGAAAGTATTTTTACAATAAAAAGGAATGTCAAAAACCCTAGACATCCAAAAACCTAACCCTATGAGATGAAGCGCCAAAAGTCATGTGGGCCTCGTTTGGGTAAGTTAGTACATCAACTTCCCGGGGTCGTAATGTTTTCATACGATCTTCATTTTAGGCACACGATATCCTGTTGGAAAGATATCATCGAGGATATTATTTTACGGAGATCAATGAGAGCCTTTGGATAATTTTGATGAACTCTTTCCCGAAAAACCTTCATTTATTCCCTCAAAATGGCCCCAAAAGTGAAAAACTGCTAGAAATAGTAAATTGCCAAAATTTCTAGAAAACGTTTTTGAGAGAGTTGGAAAAGGTGGGTGGTCACCAATATCCACCTAGATAAAGCCTCCCTCCTTAGGAAGAAATGGTATCCATTGCATTGATTTCCCCCATAAGATGAGGAAATGTATGCTGAATTTGGCCTTGGGTGATCCACTTGCCTTGGTGCAAGAGTTGCCCTGCTTTGACAACTTGATAAAGCTAGAACCTTTGTTGTCGAGTGCCCTTGATCTGTGTGTCCACAATATGATCACTGGATTCTTTTTGCATGCAGTCAAGGTTGATCTCTCTTGGTTTCAACTGCTCTGCTATCTTGGAGGTGTCCAATAATGGTGGGAAATATAGCCGAAGGAGAGCCACGTTGAAGACTAGGTGCAGGCCAAGGAAAGGGGGAATGTTGAGATCAAAGGCATTGTCACAAACAACCTTGATGATGGTGTACAAACCATAATGGAGTGGGAGAAGCTTCTGATGGGGCCATGTAAGGAATTCTTTCTGCAAGTGCAACCAAAATTTGTCTCCCACCTTAAACGTATGTGGCACCCGATGTTGATCATGGCTCTACTTATACTTGGCATTAGACTTATGTAGAATATCTTGAACCTGTTGGCTGATGTGGTGGATCTTCTCAATGACCTGGGTGGCTTTGTCAGCTTTTAGTGGAGGAGGGGACAAGTTGACCGAGGTGGTCACCAGGGGCAGTGCAACATCCATGGGGCCCAATGCTTGGAATCCCAATCCCACCTGAAAGGGGTTGTGGTCAGCTGAGCTATGTTGGGCTCAGTTGTAGCTATGTTGGACATAGGGAAGACTCTCATCTCATGTGCGGGGGTGTTTTGAATTGTACATGCATAGGATATGTACGATCATTCGATTGATGACCTCAGTTTGGCCATCTGTATGGGGGTGGAAGGAAGTGGATTTGGTGAGCTTGGTATCCAACAATGACTAGAGGCTCGACCAAAATGTCCCGAGGAACCAATTTCCATGGTCTGAGATAATGGTTTGTGGGACCCCAAAATGTACCCATACTCGTTCAAATAAGATCTTGGCAGTGGCTTCTGTTGTGATGTTCTTCTTATAGGCGGCTAGAATCGCCATTTTGGAAAAGCGATCAACAACCACAAAAACATAGTCATTTCCCCTCTTGGTGGATGGGAGGCCCGACATATAGTCCATTCAGATGGATTCCCATGTCTTGTCAGGAGTAGGCAGAGTGGTGTACATGCCATGTTTCTTAGTGTTTGGTTTGGAAATAGTGGAGACAATGCAGGACTTGATATACTTGTTGACATCTTGTCGAATTTTTGGCTAGTAGAAATGTTTCTACAGCACTACATCTATCTTTTCAAAGCCAAAGTGTCCTGCCACCCGATTGTAGTGAGCTTCCCAAGTCATCTTTGCATGCTCGCTTGATGGAACACAGAGATGGACTAGATGACACAATAACCCATTTTGAAGATGGAAATTAGTGACCACTGAGTTGGCGGCCAACATTTGGTAGGTGGTGGAGAAGTTAGTGTCTGTCTCATCGAGGTGGGGCCATCCGGAGGTCTCGTGGCTGCAAGAGTCTAGCACTGTGGTGAGTGTATCGACTGGGGGTCAGATGAGGAAATCAAAAACTTGGTTGGTACTTCCTGTTTTATACTTGATGTTGAGGTGGAACTGCTGTAAGTATGTGGACCACTTCTGATGGTGGTCATTCTGCAATTTTCCTTGGGTCTACATGAACTGTAGTGGCTTGTGATCAGTTTCGATGACTGTCTCCTTCCCAAGAATACAATGTCTCCATTGGAGGAAAGCTTTCACAATGGAGTACATTTCTTTTTCATAAGTATGGTACTTATGGAACACATATGATAGTGTCTAACTATGATATGCCATGGGGTACTGGGGATGAGCACAAACTCTTATTCAAGGGATGATATGTCTCGATCTTAAAGGGATGTTGCAGGTATGGTAATGAAAGTACTAACGATGAGAACAAATGCTTATTCAATTCATCGAAGGCTTGTTTTTTGGACAGGCCCCACACAATTGTTTCCTAACCGCCACCCCTAGTTACTTGGCTAAGGGCCCATGTGATATGAGAGAATCCCAACACGAACCTGTGATAGAAATTGGCAAGGCCCAAGAAGCTCCAAAGTTTAGTGAGTGTGGTTGGGACTGGCTAGTCATAGATGACCTGGAGCTTGGCTGGATCCACATACACACCATGTCGATCAATGGTGTAGCCTAAGTAATGGGCCATGTCCATGCCGAAGGAGCATTTTTCTAAGTTTTCATATAGTTTGTGTTGTCATAGGGTGTGCAGAACCTGTTAAATATGTTGCAAGTATTCCACCCAAGTCTTGTTGTAGATGAGGATGTCATTCAAATACACCACTACAAAATTATTGGTAAAATTTCATAGGATATAGTCCATCATCCTCATAAAATTTGTTGAAGCATTTGTCAAACCAAAGTGCATGACCTGCCATTCAAAAAGACCTTATTTTGACTTGAAGGTGGTCTTCCATACATCTGTATGTTCTATTGGGACCTAGTGGTATCCATACTTCAGATCAATCTTACTGAAGTATTTGGCCCCCATGAACTGATCAAGGAGGTCTTCTATTCGGGGAATCGGGTACCAGTTTCAAACTGTAATTTTATTCAGGGCCTCGTAATCAATGCAAAGTCACCAGGTCCCATATTTATTCTGCACCATCATGATTGGGCTCCCACAAGGTGATGAGATGGGACGAATGTGACCCTTGTGGAGTAGTTCTTGGATCTGCCTCTTGATCTCCTCATTTTCTAACAGAGAGCAGTGGTAGACTATCCCATTGGGTAATGGTGCGCCTGGGGTTAGATCGATGGGATGCATGACCTGGCACTACAGAGGTACCTCAGTAGGAGAGGAGAAGATATCTGAGTATTATTCCACGACCTTATCCACTTGCTTCTGTTGTGTGGAGAGATCGACCGTGGAGGCCCTGGATGTGACTGTTGCTGGATTACTGAGAGGGGGGGTGAATCAGTAATAGTGTAATTATAATCCTTTTTCTTCAAATGTTATATCAATGTAGAATTATTATCCAATAATGAACAGTAAGAAATAAACAATCACACACATACACAGTACACCAGTGTTTTACGTGGAAACTCAAATTGGGAGAAAACCACATAATGCTTTCTCTTATATGTCTTGAAGAATTGCATTCATTAGAAGCACCAAATTTCTTTGTTTTATAGCTACAACTGGAAGGAGGCTCCAACCCCCTAGTTTCTCAGGATACAACCTGAGGGAAGCTCCAACTCCCCAATTCTCTGGCTACAACCAGAAGGAGGATACAACCCCCTATGTTCTCTGGCTACAATCGGAAGGTGGCTACAACCACCTTTCCTTGCCCCGTCCTTCCACCCTGAAGTAGAAGTAGAATGATGGAACCACTATCACACTATCACTGTGAGATATACCACTGTAAACCTGTACCAATAAATCTAAACCATGCATCAACCATGAATTAACCTGTACCTCAACCTGTAATCAACCTGTACCATAAACAAGTGCATCTAACCATGTACCAATTATGTACCAATCATGTTTCAACTACTCATCAAATATGACTCATCAATATGTACCAACATTATCAACTATACACCTCATGTATGTGCGCCAACTCATCAACTACTTGTCTCAACCATGTACTCAACATGTACCACAACCAAAATCCCTCATCAATTTCATC
>ML854528.1:0-28870 GCA_009831015.1 Picea engelmannii | reverse complement strand
ATATTCGACTCTGTCCATGTACAGGGACAAGACCAAATCATTTAATGACCAAATAATTCACTATTTTATACTTGTCATTATTTTTAAAGGCTCATAAATACTTCATAATATGTTATATGTATTACATACAACATATTTTATATGTATTACATATAACAGTTGTGGAATCATTGTTAGAACTGACAAATTTAGGAACTCAAGCTAGAACTAATGAGACACGTCTAGTTGGTTGAGTAGACAAGGACTTGTAGTAGCATGCTCCTGCAATATGATGGGATATTAGCTTATAGGGTTAACCTTTAATAGAGAGATCTTGTGTGGAACTCCCCCAAGGCCGCTTCGTGATCTGCTGACCTTTGATTCTTTTCCTATTGCATCTTGACCAACTTTTGGTTAAGTGGAATTCGTATTCCACTTAGTGGTTCTACATATCATAGGACTCACTTTCAAATGATGGTTTGGTTCAGATATTCCATCAAATAGTTACACAACAGTTCACATGAATTTGGAAGAAAAATATTTTATTTCATTTAATATCAAGAGACAGTAATACATATAGTAGAAAAAATTGCTAACTCATGCCAACTGATATAACAACAACAAATACACTCATTGGCATTGATGACAGACCTGTTAAATCTGTTACGATAGAAGTCAAACTCAACAAACACAAACTGATCTATACTTTATTGATGACCCGTAATACCCCTATTGTAGGTGTCCAAGAATATGCAACGAGAAATGTGTTGGAATGGTCCCTTTTTAGACAACTTGTAAACACACTTCTGAGGCCTGTGTACAAATAATGATATCTAAACTGATACACAATTATGAGTTATTTCATTCATTAATAATCTCAAACAATTTGCAAACAATCTTTATATATCATTATATGACTATTATAGTGCCCAAGAGGGAGGTTATATGTGTGTTATTTTCAATGTATAACATGAGAAATATCCTCCCAGCAGCTCTGTAGTATGAAATACTAGCTACTGTTAATCCAACCAACAAATTTGCAATGTGACAATGCATATCAACATCCCTTCTCTTTTATAATATGATGATTTATGCGTTGTCCTTGGCATCCAAAGGTCCTTCCAGTCTACATGTTGAGCCCAACCTCTCTGTCTTTTAAATCTGGAGTTGAAATGATGAATTTGTGGCCGAGAAAATAAAGTTACTAGTGCCAAACCCACAATCTGTTGATAAGAGAGGGGCAACCCTCACAAACCCATGAGATGCTAATAAAAGAGAGGTACAACCCGCTGATAGGTGGTTCGATGTCCTTATTTAACCCCCATAACTTGTAAAATGGTGATACACCCTCCTTCCTATGCCACGATTTGTAAATAAGTGATGCACCTCTTCTCAAGAAACCCCACAATTTGATAATAGAGGGTTTGGCCCTCACAAATACCACAACCTAACAAAATGATGAATCTCCTTTCTTCTTTAATAGATCTCCCAAGGGTTTCAACCCTAGACCCCCAAAAATCCACAAGATCTCTCCAAATCAATTTTAAAAAATAATCAGGCATAATGAAAAATGAGCTCCTAATTCTCCTTCATACCCTTTTTACCATTTTTTCCTTCAATTAAATAATATTTAAAAATGAGCTCTGAATATGGCCCTGTCCATGTACAGGGACAGGCCCGAATATGTTTAGTCTTAATACTATTAGTCCTAGTATTAAATTGTTAGATTTAAAATTGTATAAAATTGTATAATAGTTAGATTATTAAATTGTTAGATTTAATAATCTTTGTATAATAGTATAAAATTGTATAATAGTTAGATTATTAAATTGTTAGTTTTAAAATTTTATAATAGTTAGTCTTTGTATAAAATTATTAGATTAGATTTTATATTTTCAATTTTATATTAGATTTTATATTTTAGATTAGTGTTGACAGGGCCGTATTCAGCCCTATCCATGTACAGGGGACATGCCATCATATTTGGCTCTGTCCATGTACAAGGACATGCCCGAACTAGTGCTCGTCCCTATACATGGACAGAGCCAAATTCAGGTCTGTCTTTGTACATGGACAAGGACGAATATGGCCCTGTCCCTGTACATGGACAGGGACAAATGTGGTCCTGTCCATGTACATAGACATGCCCAAATTATACCTTACATTACCAGAATTATACCTCCAAAGAGTAAATATTGTTAGATTATTAAATTGTTATATTTAATAAAAAAAATGTGTCATAGTTAGATTATTAAATTGTTATATTTAAAATTGTATAATAATTAGTCTTCATATAAAATTGTTTGATTAGATATTAGATTTTCAATTTTATAGTGTTAGAGTGTTGACATGGCCTTATTCGGCCTTGTCCATGTACAAGGACATGCTTGAATATTCGACCTTGTGCATGTACAAGGACAAGCCCGTATTTGGGCTTGTCCCTATACATGGATAGGGCCATTGGGCATGTCCCTGTACATGGACATGGCCATATTCATCTCTGTCCATGTATAGGGACAGACCCAAATATGGCCCTATCCATGTACAGGGACATGCCAAAATTACACCTCTAAAGAGTAAATACTATTACATCACTATCAGAGTGTAATCAATTTATATTTTAAATAGTTTAATCTCATATAGTGTTTTGGTTCTGGCATTAATTTTATATATGTTTAAGGACCAACAAAGTTTACTGCTATTTTTTATAAAAATCAGTTTATATTTTAATCAGTTTATATGAATGCAATCCTGGCCCATATATTTTTAGGAGACGACATCCATTTACCCTAAACAATAATACTATCCCATTTTAATATGTTACTTTATGTTCAAAATAAATTCATTTGAATAAAAAATATATAAATGTAATACTTGTCTATATATTTGGGAGGCTACATCCATGTACAAACCAAACTTGATTTTCCACAATATGAACAGTATAGGATGGAGACAATACCTTCTATAAATTAATAATTTATGAAAATGACTATATTGACAACTTATGACATCTGACTAGTAGTCTTGAAAGTGAACATGAGTATCAGTTTGATGGGTTTCTTGAAAAAAATATCCTTTCAATACGATGGATCTGCTTTCATATATAAAACCGTTATCATCAAAATATTCTAATAACCTCATCTTTTGTTCTGTGCATCACATTAAATAATATTTTATGTTTTCAGTGTTGTCTATAGGTGAAACCACGACAAAGACATCTCCTGCATATAATTCGATATGTTGGACATCAAGTAGTTCATGTTAGATTATCACACAAGTACATCTACAAGTGTTTTGAAAAAAATTAAACATAAAAATTACCATCTCTAACAAGATCAATAACTATATCACCATCAACTGACACTATAGTTTCATTTGATTCCATATCCTTTGAGCTTGCAAGTGGCATTTCCCCTTTTATATTAAGTTCGATATGTCTCCAAGTTCTAACCTATTCCGCATTTTTGTTTTCACAAATCTCTATGGATTTTGTGTCCTCTATGCAAATTGAACAAAAACGAGACTCATTTCTTCTATCAAATGCAAACACATTTTGATAGCGTTTTGTTTTAACTGAATGAATTTTTCATGTCCCATGTATTGTACTGGATTCATATGGGATTGATCTATTTACATCTTGGATTCCAACATACCAAAAAAACTTGCACAATACAAGAACTTGTCAACTTGAAATATCTAAAGAAAATGATTGAAGATTGAATATAAATTTGAACACGTGAATACAGATATCGTGTGTACATGTGTAACATGTATATATAGACACACCCATGCACACCCCTTGCCGGATTACTTTCATGGCTTAGCACCATTTTTCACCATTCAACAACTTGATCAACAGATTCAAATTGATCATCATGTGGGTTCATCTGATACGTTCGAAGTGCTCATTTTACACATGCCCCTGCATCGTCGTGCTCTCCTTTTCCATGACCAGTCTAAACAAAATTCCAACAATGTGTAATGTTTGATTTTTTATGAAGACGACACAACCAATAGAATGATCGTGAATATTTGAACTAACCCGAACACCCATCTGACCATATCCAATGTCGATTGAATCCGATCCCATATTCTTTCAATGAATCATAAAGTTTATCAAAACAATTTTGTACATAATGCGTGTTGTGTGCTCGATCATCACTTATATAAAAGTTTTATTCTTTAATAACATGTCGATTGTCGTTGGTTCTTTCTATGTTATCAAGACTCTGTTGAGCATGCATATATAGAACGTGGACAAATATAGTGACTTGATCATATTGATAATATTCACTATGTATTTCTTTTTGTGAAACGAATGTGTAATTCTCTACAAAATCAACTACAGACAAAATTGTCCCTGGTGAAAACACTTCACAAGATTTTTTGAATTGTAGGTCTTTCCATCGAGCTCTATGTGAATGCTTGGTGTATTTATAAATTTCTTCCTCAAACTTCTTCAAAAAATCCATCACATAGATTTTATCTACTTTCAAATCAATTCTTTTGGAAATAACATTTGAAGAATTTGGAGCCGTGCTGTTGATATATTCATATCTTTTCAAATTCACTGTTATATTAGAACATGATTGATCATTCATCTCAATAGGATACTTTGAGTGAAACAAACTTAGATTTCCACAACGATCGCATTTCCTTCCACCAACACATTTTTTTGGTAAAATAATTCATCACCTTCTCTTTCACATAGAATTTCAGATATAAAAACACAGAATGTGGAAGGAGGAGGCGAATTTGGCCATAAAGTTTTACCAAAATCAAGAGAAGTGTTGTAATATAACTCAAATTCCACATGATAACGACAACAACAAGTGTCACAAACATTGATGGGTCTAACAAACCATGGTTTTTGTTGCATAAATGTATTGATGGAAATTTTAACTTCTTTGTGCCCTTCTTTGAACTTATTGAACAATTCTATTTGTGTCATTGGAAATATATGTTTTGCATGTTATTCATATTGTTTTCTATTATTCTTCATCGGAACACATCCCTTGTATGTGGTGAAACATGAGATTCTATCAACCAACAATTACGGGCCAATTATTTAACATTTTCTGCAAGTCTATCTTTGTAGGGTTGTCTAGAAATAACTGTCCAACAAGCAAGTTCATCATTTGCACCTATTTGCAATCAAAATTTTCTATGTTTTTACAATGTTTTTCTTGACATTCCCATATTTTTTGCCATGTGTCATGTCAAATGATATTTTATATTTCTAGATGAAACAACTGTTGTTTGTATCACTCTGTTGGACAACTGAAAGGGGGGGTGAATCAGTTGTCACTGTGCTTAAACAATTATGCCAATTTTAAACTCTTTATAGAACACTCAATGACGATCACAATAATGCAAACATATAAGCAATATAATATTCAACATCAATCACACACATGAAATATACAGAGACAGATATTTCCTGAGGAAACCCATAAAGGGGAAAACCTCTTCTTCTTGATATGATAAGTAATCTTTATTTTATGTACATTATCATTCTTATGAGCTCCAACTCCTCTTGAGGCTACAACTGTTTTTTTACAAGAAAAAAATTGTTGAGAGCACCAACTCTCTGGTTTCTCTAACATCCACTAGAAGGAAGCACCAACTTCATGAGTGTTCCAACACCAATTGGATGGAAGCTACAACTTGCAGTCACACATGCACCAAAATGTATAACAGAGAACAATAGTTCTCCCTTACACCACCTTGCCACCTTGGTTTTATTGGTTGCAACCAGATGGAAGCTACAACTCCCTGTGTTCAAGAACCCACTTGAAACTCCAAAGACACCAATCCTCCCAAGCACCTCCCTACCACCCTGAAATATGAATATTTTCTTTTTCCAACTTTATCACAGTGATACAACATTTATCTATGGCTTACCAATATCATCACTGTTATGCTACACTGCTCTGCTCTGCCTGCATTAATGTCTCTCTCCTCGTGTCTTCTGCACTTTCTGTTCTTTTCTTAGATATGCATTTATGTTCCTTGCTTCTTTTGTGCTTTATGTTTTGTGTCTTCTTTCCATTCTATGCACCATGTCTCTTCTATGTGCTTCAGCTCCTGCACATAGCATGCTTCTACCTGCATGAAACACACTCAAAGAACCGTGACCATCTCTTCTCTGTTCTGCATTTTTATATTCTTTGTACACCACTACTTCCTCTGCGCAATGCCTCTGCATGCTCTTTACAATGTCACTGTTCTGCACTACAGGTTGTTCACTGCAGCTCTTCCTTACCCCTTCATATATCGACAACATAATCACTTCACTTCTTTGTTCTGCATGCATTTCTCATGTCGAGTCATCTCCTGATCATCATAACAAATATTCATCATCTCTGGCGGTTCTGTTGCCTGCCAGTTCATCATCAATAGCCGTTATGCTGAGACTATTCAGTCATCAGTGGTCATTCTTGATATTCTTTACCTTTTTCTGGCAGTGTGACCCTTCGTCTTCTCTATCACAATTGAGCTTATCCTCTCTATTATAGTTACAGACTTCAACACTTTTCCATCTTTCAATTGTCTCTATGATGAGTCTTCATTCCACTGCATTTTCCTCGAGACTCTTCGGCTCCTCTGGCAGTCACCCTGAGATTCTTCGAATTCTCTGGGAGATGCAATCAGTCATTTTTTTCAGTTACAATCAGTCTGTCTCTAACAGTTACTAAGAGAACCTACGTGCACTCATGACTTTGGCGCCTTTTTCCCTTTCTAAGAAATCTATATAATGGGCGCTAGCTTTTCTGGCTAATCCCCTTCCTTTCTCATGACCATCGACGGTGACCATATGCCTAACCAATAGTCATTTTGTGATTTCACATTTTAGGTGATCGACTACAAGTCACCTCAATTTTCCCAACTTGTGAAACTCCAAGGTGGAGCCTAGCAACGCTAGCTCCTTCCCTTCTCTTTCGCTAATGTGACCACCGATATGACCACAACTCTAATCGAAAAAGGCATTTCATGATTTCGGCGATCTTCGTTGCAAATCATAGTGACGTGCTAGCTCATCCCTTAACCTTCATCAATGTGACCACCAGCTGTGATCAGGGGCCAAGCAAGAGGGGTGCTTCGCGATTTCACATATCACAAACTCCTGCTATGAGTTGCCTCAAAAATCCCAACTTGTGAAACTCCGAAATGCTTCATATTAGATCAATGGTCAAGATCTCTCCCTTTGATCAACGACTACAATCAAATCACGATTTCGTGTTTCACGACTTCAAAGGTTAGAGCACCTCCTTTCTTCGACTCCCGATTTCCTGATACCTTCTCTAGATCAACGACCCACGATCTTTCGTATTTCAATGGTCTAGATATCTTCTTCGAGAACTCGAACTTCGTTCTCCATCGTGCCAGATCAACGGTCCACGATCCTCATTGATCCGATGGTCCATATCATTTCAAAAATTCTCATTTCGTGAGTTCCTCCAACTCTCACCTTTGACTCTTACATTTTGCGAGTCAACGAAATGATGATCTCTCGCCACGTGTCCTTCCCAACATCAACGACTAGGATCGACTCCACTCTATCCCTTGAAAATATTTCAAAGTTCGATTCTTCGAACACCCGGATCTGCTGCCACCTATCAACCCTGACGATGGATGGTTTTGATTACTTCAGAACTTGTCTCATGCACTTTCCTTGGGATCCAACGACTGTTGGTCCATGTACTCAGACCTAACGGTCATTGGGTATTCGAGATTGGTGATACAACGGCCATTGTCGTTCCTCCTCCCGAGCTTCTGATTCCTCCCGACTTGGAAGAATTTCTAAGTGTCAAAGGCCTCAACCTTTGATCCTCCTGAGAGTCTGTCTCTTGGACCTCGTTTGCACTTATGGAAAGCGCAAAGTGCTATCTCTTCTGAGCTTTGATCTCTGCATACTGTTCGCTTCTCCTCCTGAGCTTATGCTTTTCCTATTTTCCATCGTTGCACACTCTGCTTGTAGTCATGCCATCATTGCTGTTGTTCTTTCCATCAATGAAAAGCACACTCTTCCTGTAAACTTGCCAACACACTCTACGTGCAACATTGACATCTTTTTTTCAAGATTTTCCAAAAGATTTTAATACACTAGTTATATTGTCAAAGTCACTCTGTTTCACCTTTGTATCTTTTGTCAACTTTTGAATACCCAATAATGATATAGCTTCTTTTAACTTTCTTGACTTTATTAGATAGAATAAAACTTGCGCTTGTACTATTACTGATTCATTTTTGAAAAAAATATTATACATATTCTTAGTTCGATATCTTATATAATGCTTATCTTTTTTCTTCCCAAATTTGTCAGTATCAACATTTTCTAATATTTCATCATCAATGCTGACATATTCTCCTGCATATTTCAATTTAAAGTTTATATTAAAAAACAAAACCCGAACATAAATTCACTAAACTATATACAAGTGTTTATCTTGTATTATCTAAATTTATGTACATACCTATAGGTGATTCATCTTATGCTTCCATTTTGGTTTCAACGTCTTCATCGACGTTATGAGACAAATCTATTTATGTTTTTTGAAAAACGTCAAATCGTAATTACAATCAATTATATTAAACAATATTTTAAATTTGAATTCTATACTTTTAATATAAACAATATGTGCATGTATACCTGGTTGGACTTCTTCTTGTTGAAAATCTCTATTTACATTATCATAGTTTCTTTCTTCAATATTTGCACGTTCTCGTTTATTTCTCCAATAATTCTCTTTCCTTTGATCGTTATGGCGAGTTTCATCTCGAGTGCGATCAAATTTTCTCTTGTGCAAAATTTTGTTTCCCATGAGTATAGTCATCTGTAAAAGTTTTTAACAAAATCAACATTTAAGAATAGTCTCAGAAAAACTTTATTGTCACAAAAATTATTAAAAAATAATATCAATAATTTTGTGTTCAACAAAGTCTTCACCTTGAAAAAATTCTCAACATTTAGCTTTCAACATATAAATCGTTATTCCAATAAAAAATTGAACTTAAAAAAATAAACTTTTTTTTTGCATTCAAAACTTCAATTACCTTCTTCAACAAAAATGAAAATGATGTTTCGAAACTCTGTTTAGGTGCTCTAGAAAACCATGAAATAAGCAACGAATTGTGTTAAATGTGTTCGGCTGAAAGCGTATTTATACGATTTGGCGCGAAATAAAAAGATACGTGTCTTTTCATTGTTTCCGGCCAACATAATTCTCTCCCCCATCTTTCAGCTGAAATAATGTTTTTTCGGCCGAAAAGCTAGGAAACCGTTTAATTTTAACGAATTCCATTAGAATTATGTTTTTCGGCCGAAAGATTCTTTTTGCTAAAAACTAGCAAATGGGGCTGTTTGCAAGAACCAAAGGATTCCCTCTATCTTACCTAAAATTTGGAGGTTGTGTACTCCTGCAAATACTCAGAATTTGGTTTCGAAAATGATACCAACATTTGCAAAATTGAATCTACTTTCAATTCCTATAATTTGTTTTCATTTTCATTTGCAATATTTTCAGCTGACATTATGATTAAGTGAAATGAAATATCCGTATCTCTAAAAATAAACACTGAAAAATTTAGAAAAAATTACATTCATAATCCTTAAATTGTTCTTTTCAAAAGGGTATTTTTAGATTTTACTTTTAAGTAAAAATTAAGATAGATACAAGGTGGGGGAAAACATGTGTTTAAAATCTGCAATGTTTTCATCTTGGTCAACGTAAAAAAATTCTATAAATTATAATATTCATCCGTTAGATTCAAAATTATAGTCATAATAAAATAAAGTCTCTGTAGATTGTTGCAGTATATTTTGTTTGTTAAAAACAAAATTTTAATAATATATACATTGTTGGGGGAAAAAATAACTCATTATCATTCCTTTCATGTTTAAGGAACATACTGTTAAACAATTGTCAAAATGACATATAAAATATCAATAATTTTTTTTTGAAAAATAGTTAGTGGAAAGCTAACAAAATTATTCACAAGTTTTGTTTTTACTGTAAAGTGAATTTATAAATAAAAAAAATACTTTTGTATACTGGAAGTTGAAGAACTTGTGAAAATATCATTTTTTTTTCTCATAAAACAAGCAAAACAGACACCTATATTCATGATTTCACCTACTAGCGACATGGCATGACCTGCCCTCTTATTTGACCATGTAAATATTCCCTCGAAGGGTTTATATCCACTAAATTCCTTAGGGAGATCAAGTCCAAGGGATACAATACTCCTACTAAAATACTTTGATTCTAAAATTCTGAGTGGATATAAAGTCTCCTACTACAATACTTCGATTCCAAAACTTAGAACCTTTCAAATCCATTAGGGAGTCCCACATTCAACCTTTTCAGAGTACACATAGGGATTGTATACATTTATTACATTGAAGGTTTCACTCGAACATAGATGTATAAGACTGGTAAACAAACAATGTCAGGTTCATTGATAAATATTTAATATCATACTTGTGTTATTCCACATTGTGCAAAGACCCACGAGCCCCTCTAGTGCTAACTGCTTGATTGTCACTTCATTTCCATATTCTTTTACATTTTTCTAGGGCTACTTCATCTCTAATTTAGTCCCTTGGAGTAGAAGCACTGAATTTTTCTCTAATTTGTTCAATTCCTTGATTTATTCTACCTTTTTTTGTCCCTCAAAGCCCCTACTCCAAAATACAAATTTCATCATTTGGTTGTATTTTTGTGGGTCCTGCTCATAGGCGGGTTAGGAACACTTTGATTCCTTGATCCTCTTGTGGTTCTCATAACTTTCTCCAATGTAAGTTGGTGTTTCAATTCTTTCTCTTTTTTAGTTTCCTCTTCCTTCTTTTCCTTGTGAGGTTTCCCACCAACCTTCTTTTGGTGATTTCCTTTTGTTGCAAGCTCATGTTTATCCTCATCTATTCTTGGCTCATATTCTGAGTGAATATTACCGTGCATAGGGTCAATTTCAATAGGACCAGGGCCTTTGAAACATGTATGTGGAAAATCCTCTTCTTTCTCATGTATTTCATAATCCATTTTTGGCGAGGAGAAAAAATTAGGATATTCTTCCAAAATTAGGACTTCCAAAGAGGAATCAACATTAAATAAAGGAATTTATACTATTTATGTGGTAGGGATATTATCCCCATGAGAAATGATTTCATACATGTTGCTTGTTGGGTGATCCCTTCACCTTTTGAAGGCGATCCTTTCTGATTGTTTAATGTCTCCTTTGATGAACTAGACAATGAGGGTTGATCCATTATTCGACCTGTTCCTGAAGGTTGTGTTGCTAAAACTGTAGATTGTGTTGACTTGACCTGTGGTACATTGATTGGTTGTTTGTTTCTTGTCTTCTCTTTCTTCACCCATTTTCACTGATACTCTTTCCCTTGAGCCTTCTATTTATGGACAATAGTCTTTGGACAACATTTAGAAAAATTCCTATATTCATGTCACTGCTTACATTTGAACGAAAGTTGTTTGTAATACACAGTTTGAATGTGTGTTCACTTATCTAGGGTTAGCCAGACTGGTTTAGGAAAACCTTTTTCCAAATCCACTTTGACAAAAATGTGAGCACACACAAAAATTCCATATTTTGGTTTGGCTTTGTCTATGTAGGTTCCGAGGGTGTTATCAATACTTCTCATGATATCCTCATTCCAATAGTGTAGTGGAATATGGGGTAACTTCACCCATACTGGGAATGCCCGGGGAATGCCATTTTCTAGGTTAAAATCCACTATCCACCTATTCGGATACAACCCTTTGGTGCTATAGAACTATAAAACACTTTGGAAGTTTAAATACCTATCTTCTTTATTTTCAAAGTAAAATGCGTAAAGCCCCTTGACCATAAGAGTGTGTGATATTACCTTTGATTAAACCTACCCAATTCTTATAAATTCAGATCACCATATCCCTGGTGTTATAATGTTATTTTCCACCTAATCATTAGGTTATTATCACCTAAATATCACCTAATATCTAGGTCGTTATCCCCTATAAACCCCTCATTTTAACCCTTAAAACCTACCACTTTTTCCTTGAGTTTCCAACCAAATTCCCACCTGGTATCCATTTTCCTTCACTAAGGGTGCGGCCAAAAGGTTTGGTCGCTCCTTTTGGCCTTCCAAGGAGCAACCGGTCACTCTATCTATGTGTCTAGGGAGCGACCAATTCCAGAAGCTCCTAGTTTTGGATTTGGTTTCAATGGATAAGACCTCCCATTGATTTCTCAAGGTTTAACCTCGAGAAATATTCCATTATGATCTTGAGAATATTATCCTAATAACTATATGGCCTTATTCCTAAATCCATATAAGAACCAAGCCATTTCCCATGGGAAAAGGTAAGGAAAGAACTAGTAAAATTATGCTACTATTTTGGCTATCAGATTTGGGCAGGGAACTTGGAAAGAGATTGTTGCATCAACTTCTCCATTTGTAAGTTGTAATGTTGTTTCAATAATTAATAGAAGGTGTACTGGACGTTTCCCTCTATTCAATTGTGTACTTGTTTGCATGTATTCATTTGGATAAACTTAATAGAATTATGTGTTATAATCTATTAGTAGATTTGTCATTGATTTGTATGCATCTACTTTGATCTCGGAAAGGATCTTGTTTTGTTGTGTACAGATCGATGTCTCTTGGAGCAGGATTAATCTTCGCATAAGAAATCAACCAGGAGCATGCAGGGGAAATCCTCGGAAATGAGGTATGATTTCTCACTACAAATAATCCAAGTTGTCTTTTGCATATAGATCAGATCTTGAAACTCCCATAGATTACACCTCTATCTTTGTCTTAGGTATAGGAAGAACCTAAGGGAGATCAACTCCTACAGGGTTCAAATCCCTACAATAGATTGGCTACCATACTGGGGAAGCTTTTCTCCATGTATTAATCCCCTTAGATTGTTGAAGTGCTGAATATTATTTCTAGAGTTATCTGCCCTTTTAAGTTCTCTTGTTCCATCCCAATCATTGCCCCACTCTTTTCTGAGTCTAGTTGAAGAAAACCATATCCCACATCTGTCAGATCTCATCAAGATCCACCCTTTTTTCACTTCCCAGGTTCGGTCACCCTTTCCTTGTGTACACAAAGCGACCAACCTCATTTGGTCACACATTTTTCTCTATAAGGGAGCAACCTACCCTCTCTGGTATCCTTTTTTTCTCTATAAGGGAGCGACCAACCATCCTCCTAGGTTAACCAGGTGTGACCATACTTTCTGGTTGACCTTTCTCCCTTCACAGGGAAAGACCGATCGCTCTATCTCCCTTTTCAAGGAGTGACAATTATCTTGAGAACCCTTTTTGAAGAGTTATATTTCAAAAAACCCACTCAGATATGTTTGTTGTGGCCCTCTTCAACACTCCAGATTCACCTTGGATCTACCTTAGATTTATTACTGTGAATTTTACAATTTTTTTGTGATTTTTTTTGCTTTCTTTTTTGAAATTTTTTGCTCTCTTTCTATATGCCACTCATATGTCATATTATTACACTTATTTTTGCATTGGTTCGACCATAATTCTATGCCTTTAACTTCTCAAGTAGTTTACATATCCTTGGCATCTCCCTAAAAGATTGTTTGGAGAAATTTCTCTTTGATTGTTTTCCCACTCTTGCTTCGATTGCTTTGAATGCCGATTTATTTTTAGTCATTTGGAAGAATTTTTTTAGTTTTGAAGCCTAGCATTTTGTGTGTTTTAATTTAGAATATTTTCTTTCTTCCTTCTTATCTACTTTTCAGTCCATTACTCATTATAGATTGAAAGAAGAGAAATAGAAGGAATTCCTTTCAAATTGCATTTACTTGAAAAGAAAAAGAGAAAGCATAAAATTTTGTTGGAGTGTTTTCAATAGAAGATTAGGAAAGTTGTTTTCTTTCAGATTGAAAAAACTTCATTTCATTGTTTGGCATTGTTTTCCATTTCATTGAAAATAAACTTAAGATTACATGTTGTTGAGTGCTTAGTTGTCATTATAAACAAGTAAATAACTTCCCTCATCGATTTAAATAGCTTTCATAAAAAATGAATTACTGCATTGCATAATTCTCTGCACCTTTTTGGAGTCGATTCCTTTACACATCATCAGTTTCACTACCGCACCCTTGAGTAAACTAAAAACCATAAAATCAAGCACTTAATAAAATTGATCTAAAAAATTTTCTTTTTAGGTCATGTACATCAATAGTAGATCAGGATAGATATTTGGAATAGGATGTGAGGTGAACTCTCCAAAGAAACTAAAATCAACTTAGAATCTTGCAATAGGGAGAGAAAGTCCAATTTTCGTATAAGCATAGTTAGGACCCCCCTCTCACACAGGGGCTAAACACAAGCTCACATGTGGGAGAGAAATGGAGATTACCCCTCCGAGGCTTAACTAAATGTAGTGGAACGTTAGTATATTTGGGGTTCTTCTTAAGAATCGACTGTTTTCATTTGGTCTTGGAACTTCATGAATCCCAAATCTGTTTGGGGTCCTCTAGAGCTTTTTTCGGTCCTCTTGGAGAATTTTAGACTTGATATCTTGTCCATACTTTTGATCCCAAATGTTGACTGTACCCGCTCAGAGTTTGACTATGGGTTGGTAACCTTAGTGGCCATAATCCTTAGGGTCTATACATAAGGTTATGGAGAATGGGAGTTTTTGCTGTACCTAGGTCAGACATTGTTCAAACTCACTTGGGCTCCTTGGAGGGTCACTCGTGGCTCTTGCTGTAAGGGGAATTGCACCAAGGCGTAAGTTTGTTAAGAAGGTTGCCAACATAACTGGTCCACCCGCTCCATCCCCGCCCCTTATCACGTGTTCCCACGATGTTGGATTTCATCACCAACTAGTACGTTCATTGTGAGAAGTTATTGGTTTTCTTGGTTTGCTTCTAGATTTTCTAGTGCGTGTTGTTTGTTTTATTAGTGGAACTTAGGGTTGAGCCTGTATCTATGGAATCAGTTCTTGGGAATACCAATGAAGGAATCTCCTTTCCAGGGATATCATTTCTTTCTGCTTCTGCGGGACATGTTGGTCCACCTTACATCACCACTTTGACTCTTTCAGGTCTCACGATTGGGTTATCGGTTTGGTTGTTTTCCACTCCGGTGAACAACAATGATCCTAGTGCTTCATATGTAAACACTCCATCCCTGGATCATCAACCTCATGTCGATCCTCAACCTTCTTTTATTGTAGGGTTTTCTTCCTGTTCTTCCTCCTCACCTAGTGAAATCTCTACAACTAGTAACCAAGTGGACAAGAAGAAGAAGAAACGAAATATTAAGAAGAAGAAAACTAAGAAAGAGGAAGAGTTTCCAACCATTGTAGGACATGTTGGAAGTGATAAACCAGCCTCTGGGAATCATGTTGGGAATTTTGATGGTGTTGTCACGTCTAAAAGTCACAAGCCCAAATTCCCTTGCAGGCTTTGCAAGGGTGATCACCTTCTTAAGGATTTCCCTGGTATTCCCAAGGTTGTCGAAGTTTGGTATTAGGTTTCTTCTCAATATTCATCATTAGGCACTGTAGTTCATGCTGGTGCCAACCCATCAACTAGTAGTTGGGTTTGAAATAAGAAGGGTAAAGTCAAATTTCCTTTGTTTATTATGTAAGGATATGCACCACACCTACCTTTGTCCCCGAATGGATGAAGCTTTATATATGTTGAAAAGTATTGTTGATGTTCAACAACAAATTCCAACAGGTTACCGTAAACTCTCTCCTAAGCATCCATTAGTTGATGAAATGGTCAATCCAGTTCTCTCCTCGGTTAGTCTGGTTTATCAAGTGGCCAATTTGGTTTCATCCTTAGTTTACCCAGTTGATAAAGTGGTCGATCTGATTCCATCATCGATCGATCCCACTCTTCCATCGAAAAGTGAAACCCTAGTGATCGATCCAAGTACCTCCTCTATCGATCTGGTCCATCAAGTGGTTGATTCGATATCCTCATCAGTAGATCCCACTCCTCCTTTAAAGAGTGAGGATGTCGCTCATGTCTTTCTTGTCACTACGGACTCCTTTGGACAAGGGGGCATTCCACCTGTTCTAACAAAACCCCCTCCAAGAAATGCAATTACCATTGATTGGAATGATCTAACAGAACCTCATCTTCCTTCTTATGTGCCTTTTCAAATCGTTGTCCAGGTTTGTGGTAGGAATATTCCTAACACTATAATAGATTGAGGATATTTTATTAAAATCCTATCCTCAAATGCTTGTAAAGGTCTTGGTTCACCTCATCTTGCACCAATGACTCAAAATCCGTTGGATTTTAATAGAAGGGTTATTCAACCTTTAGGGATCCTTCCTCAGTTTCCTATTACTTTGGGGGAAAAAATGGTCTATATTGATATGATGGTATTCCATGATCCCTTGGACTTTAATTTTCTCCTCGGGCGAGACTATGTTTATGCCATGAAATATTTTGTGTCCACACTCTTTCGAGTGATGTGTTTCCCTCACAATGGAATCATAGTGACCATAGAGAATATTTCATTCACTGGCCCTCATATGATTCTCAATCATCAGTCTTCCCTAAATGGTTCTTATATGCCAGCACCATCCACCCTGGCATAGGTCAATTATGTGGCAACCTGTCCCATGCATTCAACTCTGATTGAGAAGGAATCTCTCCCTTCTTCTGACTTAGATACAATAGTTGACATGGTGATCTCTTCGATAGGGACTCTCTCTTTGATAGGGATTTTAGAGTCTGATATCCCTACTCCTGTTGCACCCCTCAACATGTATTCCTTTTAGAGTGTTGTTCTTCCATCTTGCAAATATCTCTTGGAAGCCATGATCGAGGTTTGTCCGTTGACATGTATTCCTTCCAGAGCATTGTCCTCTTGGAAGCCATGATCAAGATGATAGCTACAAACATGGTTCCCATTTTTGTGTCAAGCTCATTAAAAAATGAAACATAGGTCTAGGAATCCAAACTTGCAAAGAGCATAGTTTGTTTTTGATTTCAAGCTCATTAAAAAATGAAACCGATCATTGAGCATAGTTCTTTCCCTGTGTCAAGCTTGTTAAAAAAATGAATTAAACCCTTATGAGCATAGTTATTTTCCTATTTCAAGCTCGTTAAAAAATGAAACAACCACCTCTCACGTTGAGTCAATTCTTCCATTACAACTCGTAACTAAACCTTCATTTCATCTACCTATGCCATTTGATCCTCTTTCTTCCTATGATGAACATTTTCCTATTAGTATCCACCAGTCTAATTTGTCATAGAAATTGGCGATGAGAGAAGAGTTGGCAGATGAAACGAATCTTGAGGGGCATGTCTCTAGCCTTTGATAATCATTTTGGAGTTAAGACACTAGCTTCTCAAGTTGGGGGCAAAGTGCCAACCACCCACCTTTGGAATTTACATTGGAAAGTGTTGAGAACAATTGGTTTTTGGTTTTAATCTCATTAAAAAAATGAAACCAGTTATGAGCATAGTTTTCCTAGTTTCAAGCTCACAAAAAAATGAAACTTACCCAAACATATTTTTACTTTGTTTCAAGCTTGTGTAAAAATGAAACAAATCTCGAGCTTAGTCTTTGTTATTTCTCGTGCTTGTAAATACATGAGAAAAAATTACCGAGCTCAATTTTTGTTCTTTCTCATGTTGGTTAACACATGAGAATAGGTTACTGAGTATACTTTTATCTCTTTTTCAGACTCGTAAAAGCTATACGAAAAATGAACTCTTTGGAGTCTCCTTTAAGCTCTTTTCAAACTATCTAAATATGAAAAGATTTATGAGTGAGCTTATTTCCTTTCACACTCGTTAAAAGGTTTGAAAGGGTGTCTTTCGAATGATAGTTTACCCCTTTTTCAACCTCGTTAGACTAATTATGAAAAATGACCTCATTATGGAGAACTCTTTAAGCTCTTTTTGAACTCATTAAAAATGAAAATATTGTCGAGAGATCTTGTTGTCTTTCATGCTCATTAAATTGAATTAGAAAGCATGTTTGTTGAGTGGCAGTTTATCTCTTTTTTCGATCTCATCAAAATATTTACAAAAAGGAACACCCTATCCATTATGTTTAGGAGAGTTCTCCTAGGTATCATTTTATTCACTGTGGAGTCTTCTTTACGACCTTTTCAGACTCTCTAAACATGAAAAGACCATTGATTTTACCTTCTTTGGGCTCGTTAAACTTTACATCGAAGGACCCACACATGGGACCAAACCCCTCCTTCCTTAGGTTCATTAAAATATGTCGAGGGACTCATCTCTAGATGAGCTATATCGAGCATCTGTTATCCTCCTCCAGCTCTTAAAACTAGAAAGAGGTACTCGCCAATCATGGTGGGGAATTTTTAGAGGGTTTTTCCTTCTTGTTATCTTCATTATCTTATAGCCATTACTACTTTGAGTCTCCCTTGAACAAGGCACATGTTCTATCATCATATATAATAGTCAGGTCATCCACTCTCTCTCATTAACCACCCTTCCCATCCTTGTGTCATGTTCCACTCATCGGTCCATAACCAATTATTATGGTATTCATATGTGTTAATGCTACCGAGTCAATCCATTTGTCATGCATACTTGTTCAAGGGAAGTTTCTCTGCGTCGGCTACCTGCAGTCCTTTTTTCCCCCTCTCCCGACCACCTCTGTGTCATTTGTGCTCCATTATCATGATTTTAACACAATCTATCTTTACCTGTTTCGTGTCAATTCATGGGGGATACATCAAGGCCATCCTTTGGAAAATTTCACCGTGTCAACTCCAACTCATTATCCAGGATTGAAATCTAGAAACCCATCAATACCCTGGAACTTTTAGATATCAGTGGCAAGTCTCCTTGCATTTTGACAGTGGGTTTACATCATTGGCTCATGTCAAATGAATCTACGAGTGTTCGATGTCAACTCCTTTATTCACACTTTGTAGATTGTACTAGGTATATTGGGTTCCATCATCATCATCACTGGATTCCCCTGCGTCTATTAACGATATACATTAATGAATGGTAATAAGATGGTTTCTACCATGCTTGACTTCAACTCATTTATTCGCATGTTGTAGATTCATACCATTTGGATTAAGGATGAAGATTTTGGGAAATATCACACTTCTATTAGATGATATTATTTCCCAAGATATGATGGAGAATATTCATGAGCGCTTCACAAATTTCTCAGATATTGATTCATCTCACTGATTTTTATGATGTGACATAGATCCACATTTGTACTTGGTTGTGGCTATGATTTCACTTGCATCTCACATGGATCCACAGTGTATAATTTTGTGGCCATGTTCGAGTCATGATTGGTTCTTGATGGATCCACAATGTGTTATGTTGTGGCCATCACCCCATCATTTGTGTCATGCATGGATCCACAATGTATTTATGGCGACTATGCTCTTGTGTTTCTTATCGAGCATGGGTATTCCCACCTCGTGGATATTTTTCTGTAGTATTGACGATGCTCTTCTCCAAGCTTCTCTTCCCAAATCTCCACGACTTGATTTATAAAGTGTTTCGACCATCAAACACCTCTTCCGAACTCACACTTTAGGGGGCATCTGTTATAATGTTATTTTCCACCTAATCATTAGGTTATTATCACATAAATGTCACCTAATATATAGGCCATTATCTCCTAGAAACCCCTCATATTAACCCTTAAAACCTTGCACTTTTCCCCTCAGTTTCCATCCAAATTCCCACATGGTCTCCCTTTTCATTCACTAAGGGTGGAACCAAAGTGGTTCATCTATCCTAATTACCTTAAATCATGATAGATGGACATTCTTATCATTCCATATGCTTCGTCACTCTTTATATCCTATTTGACTTTATTTTCATCATCAGTGGGTTCTATTTCTTTTCCCAAGGTAATTTGGTACAATCCTTTCCGTTTTTTTTTTTTTTTNTGAGATTCTATATTACTGAGAAAATTATGGTACAAGAAGGGATGGAGGGGTATCCCTTGATATTCCAAAAAGGAAATTAGATCAAAGGTCCTAAAGTTGTGCTGTCTACATAAGCGAGGGGAGGGCTGAGCCGCCACCCTGGGAAACCGACCCAGTAGCCTAAAACTTGTTTGAAAAAACTATACCATAAGATATAGATAAAACCAAAAAAGTATAACAGGGGTTTCTCATACACTGATAAAAAAAATGACCTTGGGTTGAGGCTGCGCTAGTCCAGGAGGATTGGATGGCTTTCATATCCTTCCTTTCTTGCCTTGTTCTCCTTTTTCTGCTCTATCGTGCGCGTCTTTCTGATGCAGGCTAGTGTTCCGCGTCGGTCTGCTGGAGTGATGTCCATGTGGTGGACATAGCGAAGGTAGAGTTGGAATTGTCCAGCCAGTCGTTCCATTTTTTTGCTTTGGTTCCTCTGGTCCTCTGCTATTCTTCTTGTGTTGGCCTCCAGGTTGCTAAGGTGGCTCATAATTTATATGAGCTCCTTCTTGTGGCCACGGTTTCCATCCTGCTGGTCCTGTTCTTGTCATCTCTCAACTTACTTATCAACATTTTTGTGCGCCAAGCCTCCTCCACTGTTTTTTGGTAGAGGGTTTTCCTAGGCTGTGTGGCCCCTGGGTCCCTTATCTTGTCTGCTTCTTGGATGAGTTCCACCCAGGCTTTGCCTTGGCACTTGGAGTTGACTTCCCACTCCCACCTATCGATGATTGCTTTTCCCTTTGTATCGACCTGCTCAAGAAAGGTTCCTTTGGCCTCTCTGGCCACCTATTCCATCCTAGTGATCTTACGGGTGCTTGTTGGAAGTTCCTCCTCCTAGGGACCCCTCTTACTCTAGGTATTCTTCCTTCTTACCATCTCTGTTTGAATGCAGTGGCTTCTGTCTTAACTTCATCCTCCACTTCTATTTGCCCCTTCCTGGTCTCTGTAATTACAACTCGCTAGTTTGTAGCTATCCCTGATGCTTCTTCTTTTAAGGGGTTTTCCCGAATGTGATCTTATACTGGTACTCATGGGTCTCCTGTAAAGGTGTACCTTTTGGTCCTTTTTCACTATTTCAAAGTGTGTGCGCTTGGGAACCCTGCGGTCGTCCCTGCACCAATACTTTTCCTTGCATGTTGTATGCCAATAATTTCCTCCCACAGAACTTGTGCATGGATGAGGTGTACCCAATCCTGCCCTCGGGTTATCCTTTTGATCTTCATCCTTAATAGTCTGTGGATTTCCCTTTCTGCTCTCCCACTACCAACCCCTGTACTTCATTCTATTGATAGGATCGTGGTGTCGTACCTCCTCTTGTGGTGTGACCGTGATCTGCATTGTAACTCATGTTTAAATGGTGGCCTATCAGATTCTTATTGGATCCTACTTGCCCTTCCATTAATTCTGTGCCTCCAACCTCAATATGGTCGTCCATACTTCGGCTGCTGTCATAGTCCTTTGCCATTAGTTGGGCGTAGTCTATCCAAAACTGGCCATTCGGGATGTTACTCCATGTGGAATCTAGTTCTGATCCTTCCTTGTCGACCCCTTCGTTAGAGATTCTATCCGCTAGTCCATTTTCCGACCTTCAAACCCAGCGCAAGTCCATTGGATCCCTGTCTGCAAATGATCCTGAATTTTTTGCAGGGAGTACGCCAAGCGCCAATGCCTCTGAATTTTTCCCACTCTGGCACCATTTTGGAGTTTCCTTACTGTGTTGATGACCAACATGGAATCTCCTTCCACTATTACATTGGTCATCCCTTCCCGATGTAGTATCTCAAGGCTAGTCTCCAGGGCTCCAAATTCTGCAGTGTTGTTGGTTGAGTTTCCCAGACTCCTAGTGTACAACTAGATAATTTTTCCTTGACTGTCCTTGATTACTCCCCTTGTACCTATCCGTCCCGGGTTACCTTTCGACACCTCGTCGAAGTTTAGCTTGAGGGAGCCCTCTGATGGTGGTTTCCAGTTGCGCTCACCTACTTGTAGTTGCGTCAACCATCTTACCTGATTGGGGTTGCGTCCTCCTTTTAGTTGAAAAGCCTCTAGAATTTTGAGATCTCGGTCTGTGATTTGCGCTCCTCCTATTTGGCAGTTGCGGCTCTGTACCATTTCTCTTGTCATGGCTATTATTGTTTCCTTGATCTTTCTTTCCGTACATCTTTGGTTTCTGAATATGTGCCGGTTCTGTTCCTTCCATATTGCCCAAATGACCATGCCAGGAATGAGGGTCCAACAGAGATTCACCTCTTTGTTTTCACTATAGTTTTCCTTCCATGTGTTTATAGTTGCATAAATATTACCTCTGATCCTATTAGACTCTCGGAAGATGCCTGTCGGCCAGTCCTAGACTTCTATTATGTAGGGGCATTCATCCAGGAGATGGATCATTGTTTCTTTCTTTTCTTTACATAGGTGACATATTGAAGGGCCTATGAAACCTCTCTTCTTTAGGTTTTCCCAAGTTAGGATTCGGTTGTGTAGTATTAGCCACTGGAAGATTTTTATTTTTGGCTAATGGGGGCTATTCCAGAGCTTGTCCCATTGATGCGTTGAGTCTTCTTGGTCCTGGTTCGCTATGTAGTGACATACTTATTTAAGATTGAATTCCCCACCGGCTTTGTGCCCCCACCTCAGCTGGTCATTTTCGTTTGTGACTGCAATTTTTCATCTCCCCAATTCCTCCTCCACTTCTTTTACTGCTATTGCGGTTTGGTCTCTAGTCTATGGGGTGAGAGTGTTCCAGATTCTCCATTTGTTGCTATCTATTTCTTGTTTCCAGTAATGGTAGACTCGAGTTTTTCCTTGCACCATCATCTTCTGTTGGAGTGCCTCCCAACCCGGTTTTTCCATTCTGGGTTCCTGTTGCCAGGCATCCTCCCAGAATTGGGCAGTTTTGCAATTCCTTATTTCCCCAAAGCTGTGTGTCTCGATCCATGTTTTGTTGTGCCAGGCTAAGTTCCAGATGGTGGAACCTTTCTTGGTGCCTCTGAAGCAAATTTTTTCCTGGTCACAAATGTCCATGGCATACTTTTCCTTCCACAGGTTGACCCATGGCATGGTCGTTTCTTTGACCCATCGCCACCATAGTTTCTCCCCATAGGCTTCATTGGTCACTTGCGGGTCATGTAGCCCCAAGCCTCCTTTGATTTTTGGTTTACAAACCTTCTCCCAATCCACTAGTGCCCATTTTTTCCTTGTTTCCGCTCCTCGCCACAAGAATTCCCTTTGTATGGTTCTTATTTTTTCTAGAATCCCCTCGGGGGCTGAGAAAGATGACATCATAAAGGTTGGGATAGCTTGCAAAACCGACTTGGTTAGGATAAGTCTTCCGGCTAGGTTGAGGGATCTGTACGTCCAATTTTTTACCTGGTTTTGTAGCTTGTTGACTATTCCTTCCCAAGTTGACAGCTTGTAGGCTTTGTCTGTCAGGGGGATGCCCATGTACTTGGTTGGGAGGGATTTGCGTTCAAAGCCCAATATGTTGTCCAAATTCCTTTGGATAGCAGGGTTGGTATTAAAGAAGAAGATCATAGATTTGGACTGGTTTATGTCTGCTCCCGAGGCCTCCCCAAAATCGTCTAAGATTCGTTTGTAGGCTTTCGCTTCCTTGACCGTGGGCATGCCATGAAGTAAGGTATCATCCACAAAATGTTGGTGTGTAGAAGTTGGGAAATTCTCGTAGGGTTTGATACCTTTTATTTCCCCTGTTGCGGTTGTGCTTTATGCTTCGATTGAGTCCTTCCATCATTAATATGAATAGGAAGGGGGACAATGGGTCTCCCTGTGTGATGTGTCTCGTGGGCCAGTAAGGTTTGGAAGGGGATCCATTCACTAGTAGTGAGAATCTTGTTGTGGATACTAGGTTGAGTATCCATCTGATCCAGTGCAGGGTGAAGCCAAAGGCTTCCAGGGTCCTG
Organism: Picea engelmannii; assembly: GCA_009831015.1. Classification (NCBI taxonomy): domain Eukaryota; kingdom Viridiplantae; phylum Streptophyta; class Pinopsida; order Pinales; family Pinaceae; genus Picea; species Picea engelmannii. Next base: position 5,029 of record ML854528.1, on the reverse strand, counting down.
ACCGTATAGTGCCTGCTGATTTTGTCATAAGCTTTTGCTAGGTATAGTTGTATTATCATTCCCTCTCTTTTCTGAAGCTTTAGGGTGTGGATAAGTTCGTGGGCATGGATAATATTTTCCATTATTTGCCTTCCTTCCACGAAACCTGCCTGCTCTTGTGATACTAGTGTGGGTAGGAGTGGTTTCAATATATTTTCTATAACCTTGGAAATTATCTTATACACCACATTGCACAACGCTATAGGTCTGTAACGATCAAGGGTTTTGGCTTCATTTTCTTTGGGGATGAGTGTAATCATTGTAGAATTTAGTGCTTTCAAAATGGAGGCTGGCCTTCTAGAGTCTTCCACTACCCTATAAACGTCATGTTTGACAACTTCCCAACAGGCTTTGAAGAACTCCAATGTGAAACCATCTCGGCCTGGGGATTTTCCATTGGGCATTTCCTGGAGTGCTTGATCTATTTCCTCCTCCTCAATGGGCTTGTTCAGGTTGTTGTTTTGTTCGTCTGTTACCAGGTGAGGGATATGTTGGATTACCTTTTGTATGGCCTCCGTTCTATCTTGGTTAGGTTCCTGGGCTATCCCATGGAAGTGTTTTACCAAATTTGTTTCGATGTCCTTATGGGACTCTCTTTCTATGCCATCCTGGTCCCTAATCTTCAAGATTTTGTTGTGGGCTCTTCTGGCCATGGTTGTTCTATGAAAAAAAATGGTGTTCCTTTCTCCTTCCTTTATCCATTTGATTCGAGACTTTTGTCACCAGAGAGTTTCTTCTTGCTGGCACCGCTCATCCCATTCCTGGGTCATTTAGATATCCTCCTTTTTCTGCTCCTCATTGTAGGCCTCTGAAATGCAGGTTTCCTAGAGATTTTTCATTTTTTCTTCAATGTTGTTCTTCTCTTGATTTATATTCCCAAAAGTTTCCTTGTTCCACTCCTTGAGCCTATATTTGATATGTTTTAGTTTTCTGTAGAGTTTGAATATTCTTGTCCCTTGCTCTAGTTTCTCCTCATGCCACCATTGTTTGATTCTTTCCTTGAAATTCGGGTGTTCCATCCATAATTTCTCAAATCTAAAAGGTCTGTTCTTTGGGGTGGTCTGGAAGCCTGCTTCTAGTTGCACTGGCCAGTGATCAGATCCCCCCCATGGAAGGATGTTGCAGTCTAAGGTTAGCTCCTGTATAATTATTGACTCTGACACTAGGAATTTTTGAGTCTTGTTGCTACCTGATGCTGGCTCATTTTCTTATTGTTCCAGGTGAACTGGCCATTATTGGTTTTCAGATCTACCATCTCTGTCGTGTCTATGAAATTTGAGAACTTCTCCGCATCTCTATCCAATCTTCTTGTACCTCCTTTTTTCTCCGCAAGTGATGTGATGATGTTGAAATCCCCAGCTAGGATCCAATGGAGGTTGTTGGCTCGGTTTTTAAGATCATATAGGTCTCTTAGCATTCCTCTCCTATCCTTTGACACCTGGGGTCCATACACATTAGTGCATAAAATCACCTCTGTGCTCCCAATGAGTTGCATGCAGACCGTAAGGGTATGCCTTGTTGCTTCGGCTGCTATTAGGCTTAGTACTTGTGGGTTCAATAGGGTGAGGATACCTCCTACCATTTGGTGGCTGCCAATGGCCACCATATTGTACTTGTGCCATTGTTGTTGACTGATTATTTCCATTCTGTCTGCATTACACTTGGTCTCTTGAATAAAGCAGAGATCTGGTTGTTCCTGTTTTAGTCTACTCCTAAGGATTCATTGCTTTCTTGGGCTGTTTAGGCCTCTTATATTCCAAGTTATAACATTCATTTAAACTTGTGGGGGGGAGTTGGGGAAGATTTTTTTGATCTTACCCAAGTTTATCAGTAGCGCTCCAAGCTCCTACAGGGATACACTATTGGATTTCCTACCTTTTTTCCTCCATGTCTACTTGGGTGAGAGCTGTGGTTGAACCTCGCCGTCTTTGATTCCTAGGTGTCCAATATCCCTGTGTGTATGATTTAAGCCTCTAGCTTTGGCTTCCTCCCTTAAGAGGAACAAGTACTGGATGCAGTCAAGTTTCTCTGTTGGTACATTGTCTACTCCATGTCTTTTCCATTGCTCCAGTATGTTCATGAGATTTATCCCTTCCCTTTACACCAAGTCTCTGAGTTCTGAATATTCCGTGCCTACTTCGCTTGGTGTCATTTCCGCCTCTCCCTCCGCATCTTGCATGGGGGTGTTATTGTCTCTGATTTATCCTTCCATCAGAGTTGCGCAACTTCCTTGTTCCTTCTGGTTATTTGTTCGTTCGGTGGGCTCGTTTGGTGTTTGTTCTCTGACTTCCTGAACTTTTTCTGGATCCTTCTTCGCTTTTTCCCCTTGATTGGTTTTATCCCTTACTTTTGGGGTAATCCAGACCTCTGGGTTATTTTCTTCTTGGGCTTTTCTCTACTTTTTGTTGGCTCTACTTCTAGGGTTTGGTTTAACAAACCCATCCCCATCCTACTGTGGTTTGGGGTTTTCCATTTCCTGATTTTTATTAAGAGGGAATTCCCTGATCAAGTGACCATGTTCATGGCACCTTCTACATCAGAAGGGGACTTGTTCATAATCAATGTTTTGGATCCATTCCTCATCCCTGAATTCGAGGCTTATGGATTCTGGGAGTGCTCTCGACACATCCATCTCTATACATATTATTGTGTAAGATGTGTATCTCCCTTTCAGGGTGGCTTCTACGGTCTTTATATATTTCCCCAGTTTATTCTCTATTGCTTCAAAAGTAGAGGGTAACCAGTATTATAAGGGTAGGGAATAGATTCTCAGCCAGAATGGTACCTTTTTGAAGGTCTCTTTTTATTGGGAGAAATTCTTCTTCCATGGATGCATGTACAGTCCTGCTGATGCATGGAAGTATGACCTTCCTTAAAATACTCTATCTCTGTCCTCCAGGTTCATGAAGACTGCTGTGAATAAACCTTTCAAGCCCATATGGAGCTCCACTTCCCCATTTGGCTTCCAGTGATATTTGATCCAGTTGTGCAACGCTCTTTCGGTGGGCCACAAGCCGATAATTTGAAAATTAGCACATGCGCCTTCATCTGATCCCTATAGAGTTGCATCTACGGATCCTCTAGTATCACCTTGGGTATCTTTGTTGATTTGGGTTTGCACTGGTTGTGCCCTTCTGCCTAGTTGGTCTTTGCTGTGTCTAGTGTCTCGTTCTGAGTTTCTCTGGCTTCCTCTTCCATGCATTCAATTTTCCCCTTGTTTCTTTTCCGACCTATTCCAGGGTCAAATACCAAGGTGCCTGTCACTAGTGCCTTGAAAAATACACCCCTTGGCCCTTTCCCTCTGTCTACCACTACCTGTTTGTATGAGGGGGTACCCTTACCCTCCCCTTTGGTGCTCATGCTTCCCTCTGCTATGGCTATGACTGTAAAAAAACGTAGCTTGCAGTTTCTGTGAGAAATTCAGTGCTTCAACTCCTCATGAATTGAATGTGCAATCCTTTACTTCTTAGTACATCCTCCATATGGGATTTCCATGAGAAATAGTTGTTGTTGGTAAGAAAAATATCACTGGGAGAAGCCATATTAAAATATGCATAGAATATGTATTTAAAATATGAAATTGGTGGTCTATATGGAAAACGCTTGAAAAAACAAGTCATTTCGGAAAAAAAAGACACAAAAAGCAGACTTTAGATGTGAAAGTTATGCCCTTTTGAAAAAAGACATAAAAGGTGACCAAAGAGAAACGTGGCAAGTAGATGTTGGTCTACATGGTGATGCTCCTCCTTACCTAAATTTTCCTATGATATCACTTTTAAATAAATTACTTATAAAGGGTGAGTGCAAGTTAATGATGGTCTCTCATGACACATTAGTGGTAATGCAAACCTAGAAAAACAACAATTTGTTAACTTGGAGGGATTATTCAAGGTACTTTTACAATGAGTTTGAATATGGTGTAAGAATATGAAACATAGGAAATTGAATTATCTTTCCAAATATAGAACTTTTATTCAAAGAAATTGTGAATAACTATGCCAAATTTTATTTTTTCTAACAGTGGTATCTTATTTTTCCAACAAAATATAAGGTAAATGTTTTTGTTCGTGCATGTGTTGAATACCTTAATGATGGAATTTCGTTCCAAAAACTTGTATACTTGTAGAGAACCCATTTTTCTTGTGTCATGTATTTTTTGGAAATTTATAATATTAATTTTATATTTTTTAAAAATTATTAAAGTCAACATATCCGTGAAATTACAACATCTTTTGTTCATGCAAGCTAAGAGGGTCTTAACATGATCAACACTTTTTTTTTTTTTTTTAAGATCGTAGATATCAGTCTCTAGTTCTGCATATAATTCATTCGAGAAACAGTTAAGCCAACAAAAAGTAATAGCTGAAATAAGAGAGGTATGTATTCTATGATTTTGATATATGTCAAGAAAAAATATAATAAAAATAGCAAACATCATTAATTTAAAAAAAAAAATTGTATATTTGGAATCTACACAACCAACTCTATCTGTGTTTGTAGTTTTGTCAATAAATAAATTGTGTATCCTATATAAAAATAACGCCAAAAATAGAGATGTGGAGAGGAATTCATAAAAATGGATATTTTTATGTATTTGCAGATTGAATCACTAGGTTTGTCATCCCAAACATTAATCCAAGGAAACCAACTCAACAAACATGTATGATAGATTTTTCACTCTCCCTTGAAAAAAAATTGAAATTCAAATAACGCACACATGTTGCTAAAGAACACATGTGTTCCTAAACTGCACCCACATTCTTAAAGTTCGTGTGCATTATTATCAACATGAATGTGCGTGCATTCCTGTTAACACACATAAAATCCATCTCTCTCTCTCTCTATCCCCCCCTCTATCTTCCTCTTTTTCTTTCCGACCTCACTCTACCTATCCCTCGCTCACTGTATCCCCCCTCTCTCTCTCTCTCTCTCTTCCCCATCTTCCCCTCTCTCCTTATGTCCCTCTTCCCTCCCTCTCTCTCCCCCACCA